>UCOH01006147.1:0-59643 GCA_900474275.1 Synergus japonicus
AGAGAGAGAGAGAGAGAGAGAGAGAGACAGGGGGAGAAAAAGGACGACACATCTGATTGAGGAAAAGACAAAGTCAGATGAAGAGTGAAGTTTCTAATTTAAGATAATGTAGTTTTACTAATCCTCAAAGATAAACGACCGTTAGTAAATTAAACGTTTAGATCTTAATCAGTCGTCAGAAGTAATGAGCTCGATTTTCAATTGTTCAAATTATCTTTAATGAAACTGTACTAATTTTATAAATATCTTCGCTGATTATTTGGAAAATTCGTGTTTATTTGTTACTCATGTTCGTCCGGACCGGTGGAAGTTGACGGCTGATGTTTTTGACAAGAGCCGGCTCTTGACACCTGTCAACTGGCGAATATTTCCCGCGTTGATGGGCTTGTAGAAAATAGATGGATGACGCTGTTTGTAGTATTAGGTGATTTAATGAGATTCGATTTTAGATACACATGGACCTGCAAATATCATAATTCATGATGGAAAGCCTCTATGCAACATCCAATTTCAGCGAAATGTTGAAACAGCGTTTCTGTTATTTCTATAATTTAATTAGCTTTCAGACACAAATTATACACTGTGCAATCATATTTTATTATCACTATTATGCGCTTTAATCGAATTAATGATAGTTAAATACGTTTTCTAGAGATTGGAGTATAAGAAATTGTAAATAACTTGTTTATGGAATTATTAAAGGACTGAAGAATTTTTATATGCAAGATTAAAAAGCTACCGGAATTTATAATTTACATCTTTCCCTATGACAATCTGATAAATTACCAACATTTTTCCAAGTATAATACAAAAACTTGATCTGGATTCCAAAGAAAAAACAGTAGAAAAACAGTTTATAAAATATTGCATTCCTGTTCCTCTCGGTTCATTTTAGAATGCAAATAATCACTTTCAGTACAAAGCGATACGGAAGCTAGTCGCTGATATATGGTCTTGAGATGTCTATATTTTTAATATTTACGGAGAGCGAGATAAGTGACTCCGTCGTCTCCCCGCTTGAGTTTTCCCCTTTCGACTTTCTCTCCTTCTCTTTTATTCCTTCTATTTTTTCCCCTCTCAGTTCAACAACATTTGCAAGGGTGCTGGGCGTATGGAGTTTCGTGATAGAGTCCATGGGGCAAGAAAAGCGAGCATTCATTTTACTTCGACACACATTGCTGGCCCTGCCTATTTCACTTCTCTCTCTTATCCACAATCACTCTCATTCTTCTTTCATCTTCTGTCTCTGTCGATCCTGCTAGTCTGCCGCCACTGTATTGTAGCGAAATATTACGCTTCTATAAATCATCCCGAGTACAGCATATTATATCGGGAACTATTCTCGGCAGACTCGATCGAGGCTGACGCGACATAGATTGTTTTATTTATTTGACTGCGCGGTTTGTAACTCCATCTTCCAAATAAAAAAGAAAAAAAATAGGTACAATTCTAAACACGTGTTCCTTTATTACTCCTTTACTACTTTTACATATTACATATTACATATTTTTTTCTAGCCTTCTTTTTCCATCTTTTTCCTATAAATATTATTATTGCTATCTAATATTTATTTATTTATATATTTATGTATTATGTCTATTATAATTGCCATCATTTTGCAGTCATTTTACTATCTGGGATTTTAAATGAATATTTATTTATTTTAATATTTATTTACATCAATAATTATTGATGATTTTCAGATGATTTTTATACGAAGCTCAACAGATTTTTAGGATTTTTAAAAGATAACGTAGAATTTTAAAGAATTTCATGATATTTCGAGGAATTTTAAAAAAATTTATACATTTTTACGAGATTTATAGGAATGTCTTTATTCCAAGGATATTTTAAAGGATTTTGAAGGTTTTCGTATAATTTTAAGAGATTTGAAAAGATTTTTGGGAGTTTTAAGGAATTTTAAGTGTTGAGGAATTTCCAGGTTTAATTTTAAAAAGTTGCTTGGAATTTTAACGGATTTTAAATGTTTTAGCGGAACAAAACAAGATTTTCGAGACATTTCTTTAAAAACTATATTTTTTAGAGGTTTCAGACGCCTAGTTGGACGATTTTTTATTTTTATATCCATTGGAATAAAAATATTTTTTTAAATGTTTCCAACAACCAAAATTTTTATTTATTTACTAACAGAAATTTACCCAACGTTAAAAAAGTAATTTTAAAAACTTTAAAGGTTTTGCAGAAAATCTTAAGGATGTTTAAGGATTTTTTTAAGATTTCAAGAATTTTTTTAATTAGTATTTCCAAAAATATTGAAGGATCTTGTGAGATTTCATGTCATTTTCAGGTACTTAAGAAATTTCAAGAAATCTGAAGAGACTTCAAGTCCCTTTAAGCGATTTCAAGGAATTTCACAAGATTTCAAGATATTTCAAGAGATATTAATGACCCAGTGGGCAAAAAATTGAAAAAAATCTTGAGATATTTCAGAAGAATTCCACGACTTCAATAGATTTATATACGTCATAATATTATCATCTCACTATCAATAATACTCTCCTTTTTTTGAAGGCATTTCAAGATGTTTGTAATTTCATGGAATTCAAACAAGTAATTAAGTTGCTTTTGAGAACTTGCTTTTAACATGTACATATACGAAATTTCTAAATCTACTTTCAAGTTTAAATATTCGTTAATGTGTCCAGTTGGATGCATGAAATGTTTAAGGCTTCTCGTCCAATCGCCGAAGTTAAGCAATGATTCTCTCGGTTATTAGTCGGATAGGTGCCGTCGTACTATATTGAATCAATTTATCATATTTTAAATGAATCGATAAACATAGGACTGTTGTAAACATAGTACATTTTTAAGAAATTCTAATAAAAACTTCTTTCAATTTTTTGCCCACTGGGGAACTAATGGAATTTTCAAACGATTTTTAAAAAGTTACGGAACATTTACGAAATTTCAAATAATTTTAAAATATTTTATGGGATTTCATTTGATTTCGTCTATATTAGAATCAATTCCATGAAATTCTATAAAGTCACTTAAAATCTGAATAAATTCCTTAAAATTTCTTGAAATCTTGTAGAATCTTTAGAAATCTTGGGAATATCCTGTTGATAACTTTTCAAATTCTTTTAAAGATACCTTGAAATTTTGGGAAAACTCTTCAATATCCCTAAATTATTTTAAATTCTTTTTAAAATCTTTCGAAGTTGCTTGAAATCTCTTGAAATTCCTTAAAATATCTTAAAATTCCTTAAAATCGCTAAAATCTCTTAAAATCCTGACCAACTTCTGGTAAATTCCACTAGTAAATGAACAAAAATAAAAAAAAATTTTAATACTTTTATTTTGATACTCTAAATCTAATAAATATAAAAAATAAAAAAATAAAAATACTTCGTCAGATTAGACGTCTGAAACTTCAACCGAATGGTAATTATCATAAGATCAAATTTAGTTTCGTCCATTTTAGGTTCGTATTAAGATTAACAAATATTTCTCTCCTTAAGGGTGTTGGACCTATGTATAAAGCCCAAAATTCAATTCTCCATTTTACTCAACGAAAATATTTAATTTCAATACTTTTTGCATAAAGCGAAGAATTAAAAATCAATCTTCAAAATTGAATATTTTCATTTTATTTAAAAAGTATTTGAATTAAATATTTTCTCGCTCTGTACGCATAATTCTAGTTAAAAACTGATTAATTCTACACAGGGAAAAAATTATAAATTTAATATTTCTTGAGTAAAATGAGGAAGTCGAATTTTTAGATCAGAACTTAGCTCCAACACCTTTAAAACAATTCTCCGAGAGCTACCTACTGATATCTTAAGTACATCCATTTTTTTTTAAATCTGCGAAGTATCGGTCACCTCTCAAAGGAAATAATCTATATCCAGAATCCATCTCCTCTGAATCTCGAGGAAAAGATTCAACGACCCACGGGAGTTGGTCCAGGATCCTGGAATGGCAGATACGCGACAAGCATTCCGAATCTCGTGTACACTTTCCTTGGAAAGACCTTGGCAACCTTATTACCTCCGTGCGTATGCAACCTCAGATTTTTGTATTCCTCGAAATCGAGGGTGGGTGGAACCAATGGTAGTTGGGCGAGTCTTGGGAAAGGTCTTTATAGCCCCATTGTTCTGGAAATCAAGAAATGTGTCAGCGGCAGCTTGGGTAAAAAGGTTAAGCTTGGTTGGTAACTCGTGTCAGAGCCAGTGGCGGAACGTTACTCTCACCATCTCGAAATCCACACACCCCACCGGCTCGAGAACTTAAGACCCGACATTGCGACCGTCACCGAGAATCCTGAATTTCCTTGGAATCTTAATTTCTGCCACGAATGCTCGCGTGTTCTTCTCTACTTCGTGCCTCGCCCTTTCGAATTTCTTCTTCTCCTTAATTCTGTTCTCCAGCATGAAGAACTCACGGGTCGGATGCAAAAACGACGAAAGAAAAGAGAAAAGGAGGAAAAAAATAGAACAGGAAAGAAGGAAGGACGACTTACCCAACTGGAAGTTACTTACGGTCCATGAACTTAATCTTCCAGATGTCTAATTCGCTACCTATTCCGAACTCTTTCAGGAAGGGTGGAACCACTACAAATCACTTCCGTAAATTTTAGAACAATTTTCAATTCTCAAAGTCTACTTTCTGTTGGAATGAAGGTCATACAAAAAATGGAATAGCCCGTGTGAAAAAATTTTGGGACAGACTTAAGTCCAATTGGGGCCGAATCTAGTCCGTCTAATAGGGTTCCTTTACTGGTGCTAACTGTTAACAACAAAAATTTTGGTATACTTTGTAAACTTTTCACAGTATAATTTTTATAATTATAATTTCACGATAACATTTTAACCAGGACTCTAAAAAACATTATTAAGAAATATTTTTCACGCCAAGTTTTGCAAAATTATGCAAGGTAATTAATATTTTTCCGTAAAAACGTTTATCCCAATATTTTTTTTCCTTATTTAAATAATAATTATATTTTTATTACAGATATTTTAGCATCCATATATAATTCGAACGGCAAACTTGAGCTAACGGAAAACAAATTTTTAAAAAATTTAGGAACGACCATTGCCAATGCTAAGGACTGGGAGGGATTCCGACTATTGAGGCAGGCAAAAAAAAATATTCCGGAAAATAAAAATTATTTATCCAATTTAATATGTTTAATTTACCTATTATAAAGTTTCAATACAAATACAATTTGTAAAACAATTTGTTTTCTGATTATATCTGCTCAATAGCCCCCAATTAGTAACTCACTTTAGCATCCAATTAGCGCGTCTAGTCTAGTCCTAAGCGGTATAAAAATGTTACAATTCTATTTAGCACTACATTAGTCCGTCTAATGAGCACCATATTAGCAATTAGGCGGACTAATTTGGGCCCGATCAGTTCCCCAAAATTTTTCCACACAGGAGGTACTAAGGTAGTGGACCCGATACTCAAAAAGTATCCGATAGTCGAACACTGTCACAGTTATTTAATTTTAAAATATGATATACATTTTTATCGTTTTCACAAAAAATTTTATAAAATACTTTAATATTTTAAGTTATTATTTAAAACGTAAAAAAAGAAAAAGTGGTACCATCGTTTAGAAAAAAATAAAAGTTCGTGGCAATTCGAGGAATCACTTGTTTTTGCCTCGTTCCTTGTGTCTATAGCTAAAAAAGACAAGTTAGTGTATTTTGATTTTCACCATCAATCAAATCTTATTTTAAATTTAAAATGGTTTAAATGGAAGTGAAATTATAATATAGTTAAGAAAAAAGAGATGAGTAAATTTTTGTATTGTTTTTGATATATTTTTATATTGCCTGTTTAACAACTGCTTCCAGGGTCAAAAACGTGTTCGACTACTGCTCCTTATGAGTCAATCTTTAAATATATATATTTTTTAAGTTAATGTTTAAAAAATGTATATTTTCTTGTTTAAATAGTTCAAAGAATGTTTATATTTACAATTAAAAATAGCTTCTTACGTTTTTTCCGAATTTAAATACTTTAAAAATGCTTTTAAATGGGCAAGAGTTGACACTAAGTCGTTAAGTGTTCGAGTATCGGGTCCACTACCTTATCAAGAAATGAATTTTAAAAGAGACCTTCAGTTTTATATTTTCTAACGCTTCAAGCTTTTTTTTCCTTCGGTTCGCTTTTCCGCAGGACGACTTGCTGTTATTCCGAATGTTAGGTGGCAGTAGTTAAGTAGGTGATTCGTATGCCGGTCGGTCCTTCCATCTCGAGAATCTCGCCAGTTTCTGTCAGTCACAATGGCCGAGCGAAATTGCTCCCACGGGGGCGTATACGCCTAATCAGAAATTAAATCTTAACCTTAATTCCTTTTGAAACTGGTCGTGCCCGCAACGAAGAATTCTCGATCGATGAGCAAAAACCTTTCCAGAAACATCCAAGTACTAAGTTTACACAGAAAAATAAAGTCTTAAATCAAGCCAAAAAATCTAGTTTTTGTTACATTTTAAGTCAGTTTTTTGGCTTAAATTTAGTTTTAAGTCCAAAATCTGATTTAAATTGTAACAAAAACTAGACTATTTGGCTTAATTTAAGACTTTTTTTTCTGTGTAGAAAATTTGCAGAAGGTTTTTTTAAGAAGTTTGAAAAAAAGGAGTTTGCAAAATCTTCTATCTTAAAAAAGCGGTGTCACGAAACATCTCGAAAATCTCGCATACATTGTTTTTGCAAACCTGATTGGCTTCTAAATGACTTGAAATATTGTAACAAGGAAAACAAAATAATAACGCAGGTGTTGATTTTCTGGTCTCTTAAAATTGTACAAAAAACTTCAAAATCATTGAAAATTCGTTAAAATCTATTAAAATATTCTTAGAAACCTCTTGAAATTCGTTAAAATTGGTGAAAATATCGTAAAAATTCTTAGAAATCCTCAAAAAATTCCACGAAATTCTTAAAAATTCTACAAAACTTTTTAAAAAGCAGAAAAATGGCTTGAAATTCCTTAAAATTATTAGAAATCTCATAAAATACCATGAAAACCTTTACAATTTTCAATAAAACTCATCAAAAACCCTTAAATTCTTTGAAAATCCTTTAAAATTTCATGAAATCATTAAAAATCCAAAAATCTCTTAAAAAATCAGAATAAACTCTTGAAATCCCTAACAAACTTTATAATCCTCCAAAATCCATACAGTATTTTAAAAGTTAAAAAAATCTCCTGAAATTCGCGAAAATCTCTTTAAATTCGAAGAAATTTTTGAAAATGTATTTCAAGTTTAGACTCAAAATGATTATTAACGAAACCAAATTCAATTCACGCGAAATTTATGATTAGAATTTAATTTAATTTATAATTAAAATTTTATTTAAATGGTATAACGATTCTTCATGTATTCGATATTGTAAAATTTCCCGTAATCGTAATTTCTACTTAGTACTCTGTAAAATTGAATCAGTCAAATTCCACTGATTTTCAGTGACTCTTTTCTCACGATTTTAATCAGAGAAAATTCATTAAGAATCAGTCAAAAGTCACTGAAATTTTCAGTAATCGTCACTAAACTACTAAAAATTTCAGTGACTTTTCACTGATTTCGAGTAGATTATTCACTAATTAAAATCGTGAGTAAAGAGTCACTGAAAATCTGTGGAATTTGTCTGGTAATCAGTTACATTTCACTGATTCAAGTTTAGAGAGTGAGATTGTAGAAGATTTTTAAGATCTCTGGAGAATTTTAAGGGATGTTGAGCGAGTTGGTTCGATCTTTGAAAACATGAATAAATGTGACCTTTCACCTGTGTTATGAAAGGTAAGATACTGAAATATTCCAAGGAATTTTAAGATATTTTAATTTTATGATATTTCTAATAATTTTAAGGAAATTTGACAATATTTAAGTGATTCTTACGAAATTCAAAAGAATTCTAGGATTTCAATAAGATTTCGTAGAATTTTAAGGGATTTTAGGATATTTTGTGAAATTTTAAAGGAATTTATGCAATTTTAAGAGACTTTTAAGAATTCTTAGCGATTTTAAAAGGGATTCTAAATGTTTTGAAATTTAGAGAAATTTTACGAGGTTTCTAAGCATTTAATAAAATTTCAAAGAATTTCAGCGATTTCTAAGATTTTCGTGAAATTTTCACTGATTTCGAGTAGATTATTCACTAATTAAAATCGTGAGAAAAGAGTCACTGATTCAAGTTTAGAGAGTAAGATTTTAGAAGATTTTTAAGATCTCTGGAGAATTGTAAGGGATGTTGAGCGAGTTGGTTTGATCTTTGAAAACATGAATAAATGTGACCTTTCACCTGTGTTATGAAAGGTGAGATACTAAAATACAATACGTATTATAAGCGAGTTATTATAAAGGTCGTCATTTCTATATTGTATAAATGATCCTCACAGTTTGACATTTCGATTTCACTACTCTTTTGTGATGTAAAATAATGAGTGGATGAAAGCCGTAGTAACGCGTTTTATACATGTGATAGTAGCGTAAAAGGATGCGTAAAGAGGGTTTATGATGGCTAATGTAAAGAAAGGGTCGATGCGAGCTGAAAGTGTCGGAATATGCTTGAGTTAGAGGGTCTGTATTACTATGTACGTACCACCCTTTCATGGACGTTACACTGTTCAACACATAAGCATGAAAGATGGTGATGCCGCCCAAGGGATCTCCTTGTGCCTAGTTTTATTATTAAAGCTCCTTTCCTAATTGACAAAGTCACCATTATATTCTAAAATCGGACCTTTCAGAAACAAGTGCAACCAACTTTTTCCCCTTTTTATCTCTTTCTGTTTTACTCTCTTCAATTTCATTCTGCTTCTTTCTAATTGTAATTCAAAGTCAAAATACACAATCTTTCAAAGGACTAAGAGTTAAGTTCTGAATAAACATTACTTGTAAATTGTATTGTATGTCGGATAAGATAAATGGAATTATTAACCAGTTGAAAAAGGTAACTTGACATTCTTTGATCTCGATTTAAAAGAAGAATAAAACTTGTAACTTTCATTGTTGAAAGTAGAATCATCTCTTTCACTTGGCTTTTAGAGTATCGGTATCAAATATCGTTACTTCGACCGCCCTCGAGTTTTATATACTTATACCTATCCTTGATTGGTACGAGTGATTCCATTTGATTTTATTTCACTGTATCCTTTAGGCGAGACATAGGATTTCTGTTTAGCTTTGTGCCTCGGTTAGATTGAATAGCCCGAAGGGTTCAGAGGCATACGTTCATGACTGTTTCATTTACAAATGTATTTCCTTTCAAATAGAACTTTCAATTTAGTTAGATGTTACCTTCCAGGATTCAAGGGGGTTGTTTCAAGGTGGGCTGCTGTCTACGCTACAAATAATCCAATGGCTGGTAAACGCAGTTACGAATCCACCTCGCGAAAACAATTTGTAATGAACAAACCTATCCTCATCCTCTTCTCATTTGGATATATTTTCCAACTGAATTTCCTTTCATTATGTCGAGAGCTACATTGAATGTTTTTGAAAATTCGCATGAGAACCAGATTCAGGAAGTTGAGCTGAACTCAGTATTTTGATGTGTGGATTTAATTAGCAGTTTGTTGAAATTCGAGATAAACTCGTGCAGTGGAAAATTTTTTTCAAATTATCTATTCTAAATAGATGATTGAGTCGAAGTCGAAATATTGTAACGCCTATTCCGTACTCTTGATTCGTTCTGTAAGTATCGATAGCGATTTTTGACAATCGATACTTGCGAATCGTAAATTCCGCGTGAATTGAATTTGAAATTTTGAATTTTGTTTCGTTAATAATCATTTTGTCATGATTCTAAACTCGAAATACATGGAAAATCTAGGAATTTTATTGAGGAATTTGAAAAGCTTTTTATGATTTTTCAAAGATTTTGTAAAATTTACAAAGATTTCGAAGGTTTTCGTCAAATTTTAAGGGTTTTCATGAAATTTTTTGACTTTTAAAAGATGTGAAATTTTTATGGATTTGATGAAGTTTTATTATTATTTCAAGTGCAATATATCTAATATGATGATCTAAAAAAATGTCCGGATGTATGTATGTATGTGTGTGTGTATGTGTGTATGTGTATCACGATCCAGCAATTTCTTGAAAACGCGTGAAGATAAATTGATGAAATTTTGCATAGTTATTCCACTATATACCTAATTGAATTTCTTAAAATGGTTTAACAAAATATTTAATTTCAAAAGTTTTATGTACTTTTATAATTTTCGTAAAATTCATTTTTCCGATTGACCTATATAATTAATGCATTTCATTAAAAAATAAGGAAGTTATGTTTATTTAAAATTTTGAAAGTTAATTTTTCGCTCTATGTTTTCAAATAATCAAAATCTTGAGTTGACGTAAGGAAAATGAATATTCTTTATGTCGAGACGAATCGATTGACCTATATGATTAATGTATTTCATTAAAAAATAAAAAAGTAATGCTTCAGGAAGCAAAGTGCTCATTGAATGAGCACAAAAATTGATACTTCACTGCTAGTTTAAAATATTTTGTGAAATTTTAAGGAATTTAAAACGGTTTGAAGGAATTTCAAGGGGTGTGAAGGAGTTAACAATTTTAATTTTAATTAAAAAATTTTTATTTTTAAAGATTTCTAAAAATTGCGAGGGATTTTATGTCATTTTTCGATATTTCTAATAATTTAAAAAAGTTTCAAGACATTTTTCTGATTTTTAAAAGAGTTTGTGAAATTTTAAAGGATTTCATGGAATTTTATAAGATATCTAATAATTTTAAGGGATTTTAGGATATTTCGTGAATTTTTAGAGATTTTTATGAATTGTAACGTGGATTTCAGAAGATTTATGAGTTTGAAAATTTTTCTCGAATTTTTAAAGGTTTCATGGAATTTGAAGATATTTCTAATACTTTTAATTGATTTTAAAGGATCTCAGGATAATCTCAAGAAGTTTCTGAAAATGTTATGAGATTTCCACGAATTTTAAGCGATTTCACAAGCTTTCAAAGGTTTCTTGGAATTTTCAGAGATTTTAACGAAGTTTCACATAGATTTTCAGAGATCAGAGAAATAAAATATATAATATTGAAAAAGAACGTAAATACGCGCGTAGAGCGCGCGTTCGTTCTTGTATAATATATAAAGCGATCTTTAAGAGTTTGATAAAGTAGTTTCTTAAAATATAAAGAAATAAAGAAGACCTGGGAGTAAAACGGAAATAAGGCACGACAAGATGAGAGTGCAAGATATCTTGAGACAAGAAGCTGCCTTTGCAGAGAGCCCCTAATGAGTGGAAATACTGAAGAAAGCTGTACTGGCAAACAATTTGAAACAGCCGGCTACGAATATTACAACGCGATATTACGTGCAGGATGAAATAATCCAGGCCCACGGTTAGCTCCTCGCGAACAAGAGTAAACGAGGCACCCATGCTAATTGCCGCGAAAAGGGTTAACGCTGTTGCCGCGGAGGCTGCGTATCACCATCCATATTTAATTAGCAGAGCAGAGGGAAAGGACTCGAATTTTCTAGTACTGAAACAAGAGAATCGGAAAACTCGTATAATTGAGCAATCAAAAAAATAAGACACCTAAAAATTAATTACTAAAAATTCCCTATTAAAATATTGTAAAGATTTGACGATTACGTCTGAACTATGTATGAATAAAAAAATAAATAAATAAAAAAGTGTTGTAAAAGAGAGACAAAAGAAGCAAGAAGAGGGTAGGATTGGGAAAAATATTTCTCACGTCGTTCGCCGTGAAATGCAACGCCCACCGCCGCAGCATCGACGCTTGTGCTTTTCCCGGATTTTCCTTTTTCCTGTTCACTTTTCCCTTTCTTGCTTTTGACTTTTCCCTTTATTTTATTTAACGCACTCGCGGCAAAAATTATTATCGTCGCCCGCGAACCTAGCTAGAGTGTATGTGAACGACGCAAGAACAATGGCACTGAATTGGCGTCTAACTGTGAGCAATAGGTTCGTCCCTTTCGTAGGAATAAAGGCGCGCCCGCTAATTAATGGTATTCGATAAATCAACAGACGGAATAATACCTACCCAAGGAGACAACAGGAATAGTAATTTATAAAGGCCGTCTAGCCTTTGACTCTCACCCTTCCGAATCTCACCGCATTCGACATTGGGATCATGTTTTGGTCTCATTCTGTCTTCGTAAGAGAATTTTCCAAGATTTATTTAAAAAAAAAAAAAAAGAATTTTTAGGATATTTCGTGAAATTTTAAAGGAATTTATGCAATTTTAAGAGACTTTTAAGAGTACTTAGCGATTTTAAAAGGAATTCTAAATATTTTGAAATTTAGAGAAATTTTAAGAGGTTTCTAAGCATTTAAAAAAATTTCTAAGGTTTTCGTGAAATTTTAAGGAATTTCAAAGGGTTTGTAACAGGTATTTGGCGTTTTGAGGAATTTGAAATATTATCCTGGAATTCCAAGGAATTTTAAGATATTTTAAATGATTTCTAAGAATTGCGAGGGATTTTATGGAATTTTATGAGATTTCTAATAATTTTAAGAAAATTTGACAATATTTAAGTGATTCTTACGAAATTCAAAAGAATTTTAGGATTTTAATAAGATTTTGTAGAATTTTAAGGGATTTTAGGATATTTTGTGAAATTTTAAAGGAATTTATGCAATTTTAAGAGATTTTAAGAATTCTTAGCGATTTTATAGGGATTCTAAATGTTTTGAAATTTAGGGAAATTTTAAGAGGTTTCTAAGCATTTAAAAAAACTTGAAAGAATTTCAGCGATTTCTAAGGTTTTCGTGAAATTTTAAAGAATTTCAAAGAGTTTGTAACAGTTTTTTGGCGTTTTGAAGAATTTGAAATATTATCCTTGAATTTTAAGATATTTTAAATGATTTCCAAGAATTGCGAGGGATATTATGGAATTTTATAAGATTTCTAATAATTTTAAGGAAATTTGACAATATTTAAGTGATTCTTACGAAATTCAAAAGAATTTTAGGATTTTAATAAGATTTCGTAGAATTTTAAGGGATTTTAGGATATTTTGTGAAATTTTAAAGGAATTTATGCAATTTTAAGAGTCTTTTAAGGATTCTTAGCGATTTTAAAAGGGATTATAAATGTTTTGAAATTTAAAGAAATTTTACAAGGTTTCTAAGCATTTAAAAAAATTTCAAAGAATTTCAGCGATTTCTAAGGTTTTCGTGAAATTTTAAGGAATTTTAAAGGGTTTGTAACAGTTTTTTGGCGTTTTGAGGAATTTGAAGATATTTAAAAAGATTTCTAACCATTGCGAGGGATTTTATGGAATTTTATGAGATTTCTAATAATTTCAACTGATTTCATGGAATTTTATAAGAATTCTAATATTTTAAACGAATTTTAAAAGATTTAGTAGAATTTAAAAGGATTTCAATGGCACATTTTTAAAGATTTTCATGAATTTTAACGTGGATTTCGAAAGATTTATGATTTTGAAAATTTTTGTAAAATTTTAAGGGATTTAAAACTGTTTCCAGGGTTTTAAGGAATTAAACATTTTTTCATGGAATTTCGAGGAGTTTTCAGAGATTTTACAAATCTACGATTTAAAGAAACTTCGTTTGAATCAAACAAAGTTATTGAAAAAAAAAAAAAAGAAAAAAAAAAGAAAGTTTTCTTTAATATAAAGAAATTTCAAATAAGAGTTATTAAAATAAAAGTTTTGATTTAAAACAAGTTTTTTTCTGAGTGCATCCCTTGTTGAGCGTATTTTGAGCTAACGAGCAAGTCAATAATAGTGTTGCACGTAATTTTCGCAAGCTCGACGTTTAATTATTTGTACTATCATCCCAAGACGTACGATAATCAGATATCGAATTCGAGCCTGGTATGAATAACGCTCTGCTTTCTCCCCACCCCTTCTTCTATGCGCAACCCTCTCTCTTGATCCTGCAGCCTGCGTATATATATCAAGTCAATAATTAACACCAGTTACAACTTGTGGGAATAGTAACGGCGTTTATGCTCCCGGGGACCTCGTATTTCAGAGAAATGTGCTCGTGTGCCGTCGCGAGCTCTGGGGTGTTGGAGAAGCCACGAGGATTTGTCGTCCGGGGCGGGGGCGTGAAGGCATGGGCTTTCTGAAGAGGGGAGGTTAGTTCGAGATGTTCATAGGTGGTTCGAGGAACTGGAGAACATTTACATCGGTTGGGTCGGAGGTACCAGATGAACAGATACGAGATACGGTGTTGGAAATATAGATTTAGGCTACAATCCACCTCCCATCTTACTCCTAACGACTTCATCTCCACACCACCATACCAACTCAAATGCCTTCCTACATATCTGATATCGTTGTATCTACCAATTTCTGATTCCTTGTGGAATTCATTTTATCAATTATAATCTAGAACCTAGACTTGCAAGAAAACAATTGCTTGATAAAAATTTATGGAGAACAATGCAGAAACTGTTTTCTATAGGAAAATTGGGGATAAAGGACAAGGAAGGAGCCTTTTTTGCAATAAATAGAAAAAGGGAACCATAAAGAAGAAACTGAATAGGTGTAAGAAAATAAAGAAAAAATGTTCTAAACTTGCAAATTGAGAAATGAACAGTAACTAAATATTTGAATACTGATATGAATGGATATTTCCTGACTTCTTAGTGATAATTTCCGGTTCAAGTACTTCCACGTACAGAGAAGAAGTGGCACACAGTTGAGAGAATTAGCGGTCTCGCCTAAGTCGGCGATTACGAATTCTCGCGATCTTACTGCTTCTAGGCTCGACCTCGAATCCGATTCGTTCGTATGTTTGGCTTGAGATTCAGGTTTGCCTTTGGCGGTAGGGTAAGAGCGATTTTCGACTAAGGGGTTGATTTAGTGCTAGCTTAGAGGGGATGGGAATGCCTGCACGACATTACTGCTAGACCGCCTATGAACGAGTTAATGGTGCGCGATCGAGCTCGCGGGAAGAGGAGTTAGCTTCCAAAATAGTCAGACTAACTCACTATTTACTGAGGGAGATTTAAACATGCGTAACATAACGCGCAACAACTCGAGGGGCCAGAAAACGATCCGTCATACATCCGTCCATATAAATATATTCTCCCTACTTTTTTATACTTGCCAACACTTCATAAATGAGCGTCAGATTTTCAGATATTTACGTAGAATTATTATTATTATTATTATTATTATTATTATTATTATTACGTTAATGTTAGATTATTCAATTTAATAATCTTCCTATTCATTCTAGTGATTTTTTTTGTCGTTTAAAAAATATAACACTACTCAAAGTGAATACAATTTATTATATTTTATTTCTCTAATCTCTTAAAATCTATGTTAAACCAGTGAAATCGCTTAAAATTCGTGAAAATCTCTTACAATTTTCAGAAACCATTAAAAGAATTGGAAATAGCTTCAAATTCCATGAAATCCTTAAAAATTCTAGAAAATTTTTCAAGCTCATAAATCTTCTGAAATCTACGTTAAAATTTATGAAAATCACTAAAAATTCCTAGAAACCCTTTGAAATTCCATGAAAAACTTTTAAATTCCCAGAAAAATTCTTCCAATTTTACGAAAACATTTAAAATCTCTTTATATCTTTTACATCCCTTGAAAATATTACATAGAAATCTTATCAAATTCCATGAAATCCTTTTAAATTCTCACAAAATCATTTAAATATCAGAAAAATCTCTGGAAATCACTTAAAATTATTAGAAATCTCATGAAATTCCTTAAAATTTCAGGATAATACGTCAAATTCCTTAAAACCTCATAAAACTTTTGCAAAGCTTTTAAAATCCCTAAAAATCTCTTGAATTTCGTAAAAATCACTTAAAAATCGTTAAGAAGACGCAAAACAATCTTCAAAATCATTAATCTCTTGAAATTCATGTTAAAATTAGTGAAAACCTTTACGAATTTCTAGCAATCTTAAAATTATTAGATATCTTATCAAATTCCATGAAATCCTTTGAAACCCTTTAAAATTATTAGAAATATCGAAAAATTACATAAAATATCTCGCAATTTTTTGAAATGTTTAAAAATAAAAATTTTTTAATTTAAATTTTTAATTCCTCAAAATTTGACAAAAACCTTAAAAATCGCTTGAATTCGTGCAAATCTTTTAAAATTCTTTAAAAATCCTCATAATTTAAAATATTTAGAATCTCTTAAAATTTTTTAAAATTTCTTGAAAATTGCATGAATTACTTTAAAATTTTACCAAAAATCCTGAAATCTCTTAAAATCCTAAAGATATTTTCAAAGTCATAAATCTTTTGAAATCCATGTGAAAATTCATGAAAATCTTTAAAAAATCTTAGAAACCTCTTGAAATTCCTTCACATTTAAAATCCCTTAAAATCATTAGAAATCTTATCAAATTCCATGAAATACTTTAAAATTGCACAAAATCTCTCAAAAATCAGAAAAATCTCTTGAAATACTTTATATAAATTATTATAAATCTCATAAAACTCCATCAAATCCATAAAAACTCCACAATATCTTTTTAAAAATTTACAAATTTTTTGAAAAACCTTTGAAATCTTTGTACATTCTACAAAATCTTTTAAAAATCATAAAAAGCTTTTGAAATTTCTCAATAAAACTCCCTATAAAGTTTTAAATTCCTTATTTAAATCCCACAGAATACATATTATAAATTTCATAAAAGTATCTCGAAAGTCCGATTGAAATCTGATCAAAGTCGTGAAAAATTTGTTAAATTCTCAGAAACTTCTTGAAATTCTTTAAAATTCTACGATAAAATTTAAAATCTCATTATCTTCCATGAAATCTTTAAAAAATTCCATAAATTTCCCTTAAAATTTTTAGATTTTCAATGTATTTCGAGTTTAGACTCGTGACAAAATGATTATTAACGAAACCAAATTGAAAATTTCAAATTCAATATCCACTCTGAAATATTGTCATATTTGGAAACTTGATCACCAATAAAAACTTTTCATGAGCTTATCTTGCAAATAATTTTTAATGTTGCATGAAATTAATGATGCATAAAATTTTCATTGAAGTACACTGTATTGAAATATCCTTAATAAGAAAAAGATCTGTAGATCGAATCCCTGAACTTGAATTTAGTAAATTGATTGTATAATCAATTGCTAATTTCTGAAAGTAGATAAAAATTGATGTTTCTGAATATCCAATGACGGCTGACGTCGTGGAAAAAGTTTCAGCGATAGAAATAATTGGATTGTTAGGAAAGTGGAGAGTCTCGTCTCGACTCTGCAGAGAGGTTGAAACAGTTTGCGTTAAATCAGAGCGCTGGTCGTTAGGGAAAGATATAGGGGCTAATTAAAATAAATCTTAGAAAGGAGTAATTATACGTGTATTAGCCAGCACGAGCTTTCGTGATGGACGACGCAGCGGCAGATGTAGCAAAACGCCTCTTCATTCCTAGATTTTCATTGCTGGACGGACGCCTCGTCTGTAAGCTCATAAAAAAAAGCAACAGCATTTTTTAATCTACATACAGAAAAATATTAATAAAAACCACCCCTATTATAAAAAGGAATTAACACTTTAAAGATCCAGTATACTGGCTGTATATTATATACAATCATCATTTGCAATAATCAAATAAAAGAGTGAAAATTAAAATTAAAAGGGTAATTAGTTTGAGAATTATGACGTTATTAATGAATTTCATTTTACAATAAAATAGTTCGAGAACGAAAGAACGATGGAAAAAGGTAATGAATTGTTGAAAGTTAATGGAAAAATATTTATAATCGTGAGAGGCGAAATGAGAGGGAAATATATTCAAAGCGTATATGTACATTAATAATAGCCGATGCATTTCCGCGGGCGAAATGATCCAAAATATCCACCTTTGGCACTTTTGCACCGGGAATCAGTGAACTCATTATTACGATAAACCTGGGTATAGGTACATATTTATTATTATGTACGCGGCAGATTATGACTCTTTCGTTGGAACGTTTGTGCATCGAGGGCTGATTTGGTCAGAGGGTGGGGGGGAGGGGGGTTGGAAAAGCATCGTGATCATCGATTGCGAATTTCATTTGGCGACTTAATGTAGCGAATAATAATGCCGAGCGGTGAGGCTCTTTTCATTAATGCATTCAGTGATGTTTACGACATTAAGGCCAATTAAAATCGTTGCGAGTCCAAACGTTAATCTGAAACGCTATCGTAGTACATACACCCAGTTCTCTAACGACAATCGCTACTCGGGCTTACCTTGAATGTCCATTTTCACTTGCCTTTCTACAAAATTTACTTCACTGAAATTTACTTTACTGTAATTTCTTACTCGCTTCTAAACGATTTCATAAAATTGGAAAACTTCAATACGGCACAAATAACTTCATTTGTTTAGCAACGTTACCGGAAATTATATTTCCTTTATTTTTCTGGAGTCGGGGGTAAAAGTAGAGAAGGTTTTTCATAATATTTTTTTTGAGTGTATGCATTGTACGATAATCATAAGAGGGACCTTATATTTAATTATAAAGATGAAAAATGCGGTAATTGGTCGCTTAAAATTTTACAAAAAACTTCAATATCCTCAAAAATTCGTTAATATCTCTTAAAATATTCTTAGAAACCTCTTGAAACTCATTAAAATTGGTAAAAATTCTTAGAAATCCTCAAAAAATTCCATAAAGTCCTTAAAAATTCTAAAAAATTTTTTAAAAGTCAGAAAAATAACTTGAAATTCTTTAAAATTATTAGAAATCTCATAAAATACCATGAAAACCTTTAAAATTTCAGAATTTTTTAATAAAACTCATAAAAATCCTTTAATTCTTTTAAAATGCCTTAAAATCCCTCAAGATTTCAGCAAATCGTTAAAAAATCTACAAAATATTTTACAAATCACAAAAACTTCTAGAAGTCCCTAAAAATTTGACGATAACTTTCAAAATTCGTTAAAATCTCTTAAAATTCGTAGTAATTTTTGGAAATTTATTAAAATTATATGATAATATTCCATTTATATCCTTTTTAAATTTATTATAATCATTAGAAATCTCATAAAATTCCATGCAATCCTTTAATATTTCACAAAATCTTTTATAAATCATAAAAATCACTGAAATTCTCTTAAAATCATTTGAAAATTGTTAAAATTCCAAAGGATACGTTAAAACCTCTGAAAATTCTTGGAAATTCCACGAAAAATTTTTTAATTCCTCAAAACCCTAGAAACTGTTTGAAATCTCTTAAAATTTAATACAAAACTTTCCAAAACCCTTAAAATTCGTCGAAATATGTTAAAATTCCACTAAATATTCTAAAATTTTTTTGAATTCAGTGAAAATTACTTGAAAATCGTCAAAATCCCTTTAAATTCAGGAAAGTCTCTAAAAATTCCTAGAAACGTCTTAAATTTCTTTAAAATGTAAAATATCTGTAAATCATTAGAAATCTCGCAGAATTCCATTAAATCCTTAACAATTCTACAAAATTTATAAAAAATTAAAAAAATCTCTTTAAATTCTTTTAAAATTATGAGCAAACTCATAAAAATCCATCAAATCCATAAAAATTCCACAATATTTTTTAAAAATCGACTAATTTCTTGAAAGTTCTTCAAAAATGTACAGCCTTTGAAAACCTTTTAAATTATACTATATTTTTGAAAAATCGTAAAGATCTTTTGAAATCTCTCCATAAAATTCCCTGTAAAACTTTAAAAAATCCTTGACATTTTACCGTAACGTTTAAAATCCTTTTATATCTTTAAAATTCGTCAAAACTATTAGAAATCTGATCAAATTCCCTGAAATCCTTTAAAATTCTCACAGAATCTTTTAAATATCAGAAAAACCTCTTGAAATCACTTCAAATTATTAGAAATATTAAAATTCCATAAAATCCCTCAAAATTCTTAGCAATCTTTTAAAATATCTTAAAATTCTTTGGAATTCCAGGATAATATTTCAAATTCCTTATAACCTCATAAAACTCTTACAAACCTTTTAAAATTCCTTAAAATTTCACGAAAACCTTATACATAAATAGCTGAAATTCTTTGAAATCTTTTTAAATTCTTAGAAACCTCTTCAAATTTCTCCAAATTTCAAAACATTTAGAATCCCTTTTAAAATCGCTAAGAATTCTTAAAAGTCTCTTAAAATTGCATAAATTCCTTTAAAATTTCACGAAAAATCCCAAAACTCTATTGAATTTCCTGAAAATCACTTAAAAATTGTAAAATTCCTTTAAAATTTCACAAAATATCCTAAAATCCCTTAAAATTCTACGAAATCTTATTAAAATCCTAGAATTCTTTTGAATTTCGTAAGAATCACTTAAATATTGTCAAATTTCCTTAAAATTATTAGAAATCTCATAAAATTCCATAAAATCCCTCGCAATTCTTAGAAATCATTTAAAATTCCTTGGAATTCCAGGATAATATTTCAAATTCTCTAAAACATCATAAACCTCTTACAAACCTTTTAAATTTCTTTAAAATATCACAAAAACCTTATTACCTAAATCGCTAAGAATTCTTAAAAGTCTCTTAAAATTGCATAAATTCCTTTAAAATTTCGCGAAATCTCCTAAAACCCCTTATAATTCTACGAAATCTTTTTCAAATCCCAAAACTCTTTAGAATTCGCGTAAAAGAATCACATAAAAATTGTCAAATTCCCTTATAAAATTTCTAGAAACCTCTTGAGAAATTTCTTCCTAAAAAAGTGGTCTCTCTAACAATTTCTCAAAAATCTCGCATACACTATAATAAAATTCTAAATCTAAATAAAATTCTGATTGGGCTTTGAATGACTTGAACTTGTAAGGAGAAACATAAAATAATCGCGCGTTTATCTCGCGTGTTGCTTTACCAGTTGAAGTAAAGATTGACGAATATCGGAGATTCAAAAGCACGTGTGTCGAATAGCTGGTTGAGGATCGCAGAGCAAGCAGGAAGACAGGAAGGCAGGAAGGCGGGAAGGCAGGAGGAGGCAGGAGGAGGCAGGAGGAGGCAGGCAGGGAAGCATTAATGCCTGCTGGACAAACGAAAGAGGACCGTTGGCGGGGTCTGCAAAGCCAGTGAAGGGGAGGGCTGGGGACGAAAGAGGCGCAGAGGGGGTGATGGGGTGATGGGGTGATGGGGTGAGAGAAGGAAGAAAGAGACAGAGGTGGCGTAGGTGGAGGCAGAGGGCGTTATTGTTATCTTAGATTTATAGTCATAACGGATGGTACTACCTCGCTAGCCAGCAACCCCGAGCGGTCTTATAATCACCCTACACCCTTCCACCATCGCCCTCGACCATCCACCCCCACCTCCAGCACCCTCCACGATTCGAGGCTTCTCGCCCTCCAGCGTACCTCCAGCTCTCCGCAGTTTAAGTGATTTGCGACGTGGTGGAGCCGCCATGCAGATCCTTTCGCCCATAGCCATATAACCCTCTCTCTTCGCTTCGTTCCTCTATCCTCTCATCCTCTATCCTTTATCCTCTCATCCTCTCAAGCTCTTCTGCCTCTCGCACGTAACTATATACGTATACACCCCTTCCATCGTGCTCTGCGCCCTTTAACCCCTTTAACACTGCCACCGACTAACCGGCGCGCCTAACCCGCAGCTTCGATATGCCGCGAGTGGGATTAACCGGTCTAGAAGTGCAATGGAAAAGGCAGAGGGGTGGCAGCGGAAAGGAGGGGATCATAATAGACGAGGACATGCAGAAAAACCCATCGAAATTATACACAGGGGGTTGGGTGAAACTCGGCAGTTTGAATTTCTTGGTTTTGAATCTCCGGGGGGTGGTAATTAGTTTAGTTGGAAAGAAAATAGATTTTCGGAATGGGTACCACTTAAAGCAAAGGGAGTTTCGAATTTGTTTATTTGCCAAAGGGAAATTATTGATTTGACATCGTGCAGTATTCCTTTCCCCGTTTGTGACTCAGAGTGACCGTATTGGCGAGAAGGGAATGAGGAGGGGAAAAGAGTGGCAGGAAAAAAGCTTCAGAACTAGGATGGCCGGAGAATGTTGGGGGGGGGAGTGAAGCACCGAGCACGACGACCCGGTTAGAACGATAAGGGATCCCGTGGAGCTTGATGGAATTCCATAGATCCACGTCGGTGTCGAGACAGAGTCGGCTAAGCAGCCATTTAAATGCAACCGATGTGTCTCGGGGAGCTATTACATCTGATGGACGGTTATTGACGCACGCTGGCTTATACGAAGTAGCTGTAGCAGCCTCCAACCCCCGCGCAGAGTGGAAACCCACCCTGTCGCACCCCGTCGACGAACCCCACGAGATCCAACTGAGTTCAACTCAGCGTACAACCAAACGAGCGTCCCGTCTTTTCCAAGATCGTTCTTCTCTACATACTGCGTATCAGCAGAGACCCGATCAAGCACCCCTTTTTTTTCACAAAAACAACCCTTTCGAGTCGAGAACTCTGACCATTTCGCTTCCACAATCGACAGTAAGAGGAGAATGAATTTTTATTACTTTGGGGTAAATGTTTCGTTGAGAATTAAAATTAGTAATCAGATTATCAGATTTATTTTGGAATGTTGTCGGATCTTTATGAAAAATGATTAAGAGAAAGTTTGTGTTTGATGAAAGTAGAATTAGGGGATGGGGATGCAGTAGGTATATATGTAAGACACGAAAAGGGTTGGAAGGAATCTTTGGTGAATTTCCGCAGCGATGTGCAATCTGCAAGAATCGTTTGCCTCAAATTTATTTTATCGCTTCAACATGGAATGACGTTTTCATAACGAGATATAAATTCGAAGGCAGAGTAAACAGGGTTGTAAGTAATACAGCCCCAGCGAATCTTGGATGAGAACGACGTTCTTTTGAATTTACAACCCCGCCGGGAAACCACTTCCGTTCGTTCTGCAGTCAATACACATTTTTCACTTCGATCACGAGCTTCCTATCATTCTTTATCTTTTTTATGTCGATTAACGATCTTTTAATTCAGTGGGGTAAATAAAACATTTTATAAAGGGCGCAAAATGCCAAGATTACAATACTTACTTGTTTCGTATAAACAAAAGTTTAAAGATGAAATTTTATCAAATTTGAAATTTGATAGATTTGATAGATTTTAAAAGAAGTAAGAAGGGATGATATTAATGGTCTTTCGATTCTTTTAGAAAATAGTATAAAAAAGCGTAGGGTATCCTAAAACGAACTGGAAAACGACGTTAGGAAGAAAGCGTAAAAATTGGATAATTCGATCATTCGTATTCGACTCTAGGCCGCATTGCTATCGAATGATCATTTTGTCGTGTTTTCTATCCGCATGAAAACGAAGAGGAGGGTGATACTTTCACAGTAATAGCTTTTTTCATTGTCGCTCCGTTAGGGACCATCGATATTTTTAGTACTTTATTTCTTCTCAAATGGTGTTATTGACAATAAAAAAAGAAAACATAAGAAATGCTTGAGAGACCTTAAAGACTGTCAAATAATTCTTAATCATTATAATCATTATAATCATTTCTTCCGGTTTTCTTGTCCGTTACACACCCTGAGAGTATAAATGTATTTATTTTTACAAAACGTGTAATAAAGAAATTCTTTTTCTGAATTCTCCGTTTGATAAGGACCATTCAAAATCTAAGGGTGTTTGAGACGTTTTTCTCAAGGATTGAAATTGAAACGAGAATTCTGATATTCTTGGTGAGAAGGTGAAAGAAAAAAGAGCATGGCTCGATTCTAGGAGTGAGCTGTTGTGACGAACACGTAGGTCTGCGGATGGAGCCAATCAAGGAACCTCACCGTCAGCGGATTTACTCGAACCCCTGACTCCTACACTCTGCTTCGTGACTCCTCGATCTCGCGAAAATTCCTCTGTCGAAGCCTTCCGAGAATGTCGGTTTATACACGTACGTAATCGAGTTTTATACACATACTTTGCAGTTTTGAGAGACTTTAGAGAGATCGTTGTTATAACCCCTGACTCATCTCTCGACATTTTTCCCACCTGATGTATCTCCTCAGAAACTTTTACATCTATAATTATATACATTTCGCAAATTCGTTTATGATATTTTAAGTACCTAAAATTTATTATCTAATATTAACTTAAAATTGTATAAATTCCTTTAAAATTTCACAAAATATCCTAAAATCCCTTAAAATTCTACGAAATCTTATTAAAATCCTAGAATTATTTTGAATTTCGTAAGAATCACTTAAATATTGTCAAATTTCCTTAAAATTATTAGAAATCTCATAAAATTCCATAAAATCCCTGGCAATTCTTAGAAACCTCTTAAAATTTCTCTAAATTTCAAAAAATTTAGAATCCTTTTTAAAATCGTTAAGAATTCTTAAAAGTCTCTTAAAATTGCATAAATTTCTTTAAGATTTCGCGAAATATCCTAAAACCCCTTAAAATTAACTTTTACATCCATAATTGTATACATTTAGCAAATTCGTTTATGATATTTAAAATACCTAATATTTGTATTAACTAATATTTATATTATCTAATATTTATATTATAACTAATATTTGAAGTTTCCCTGATATAAATTACAGAATTGAACAACCCTTACTCAAAAGTCTCCTTTTTCCCGAAAATTACGAGAGCTCTGATTCCAAAGTCCCGCAGGATCGAGAAGTTAGAACCGGTCTCTCAATTTTGATGGTATTCAAGATGGTAAAAGAGGGTCGGGGTGATAAAGAGTGGGAAGTGATAAGGGTGATCCCGAGGGGTGTAAGAGGCATAGGAAAGTGCGATATTATCGCTGTAGAAATATTACTCAGAAAATTGCAGGCGTGACTTCGTCCAGCCTCGTTAATTACCGTAAATTACCCATAATTATAAGAACTGTAAAAGTTTTTACTATCGTCGTGGGGCAAGCCACGGAAGGAGGACAGCGGGGTCGAGGAGGGTTGAGAAAATCAGGGTCGTGATGCAGAGCCGCGTTGGGGCGCACTGGTGTCTGCAAATTTCACCTGAACATTTCACCTGCAAATTTAAACTTCACTTCTTCATTTTAAAAACATACTTCTCTTCATCTTACTGCCCCTAGAGAGAGCAACAAATTATTTACTTATAATCCTCCTCTCTAAACTGAAGACATCGAATTTTGTGGTCGAAACTTCGGTCCAACCTTAAGTCTAAGGTGTTGGAATTATAGCTTTATCTTCAGTATAAGGATCGGTTCAGTATCTACAGGAGGACAAAACTAAGGCAGAAACAGCAACTCAGCTGCTACAAATCACAGACAATCTTGATTTACTTCTGTTTGCCCATTGGCTTAGTATCACTTGTTCAGTTAGTTGTAAGTGTAATATAGCAGGACGATTCGAAACCCGCCTAAGCAACTGGCAAGCCCTGGTTCACCATTAGGAAACGCGAGATTAGGTACCGTCGAGGTAGAATACCTACCGTATAGATGTTATCTGCCAGTACTATGCACTCTCGACTGCCAGCGGGTTAAGGAAATCCCGATTAAAGCTCTTCCGCTCTCAGGAGCGTGAGGGCTTGGTTTGACCCGCGAAAGAATCACCCGACTTATCTTCTTCTCCTGAATCCGCTCAATGGAGCTGACTTGCCTTGCTGCTTTATCGCCCTTCTTAGACCTAATGTCAGCTCGCGTTTTCCTGATTGGTTGCCACCATGTCCTAATTCTTTCCCTTTCACTGCTGCACACTTTATAAAAGTGTTTTTAGACATTTATTTTAACCTGGCCTAAAATATACTACTTAAAATTTTAAAATTACATCTGGTGGCCAAAGTGTATGACTTAGATTGACCTACTCTACTGAAAACTACCTGCGGCTGACTTAAAATAGCGTATACTACTGAAAACCCTCGTCTGACAAAAAAATTTTATACTACTGAGTTTGAAATCAGCCATAAATCGATATTAAGTAGTGTAAGGCCTATAATGTCAGCCGAGGGAATTTCAAGTAGTTCTAGATTTTTTTTAGGTATAAATGAGTGTCAAGTAGTGCGGGTTGTTTTTAGTCAGACACAGTAGGCGGTTTTTTTAAGACAAGTAGTATCAATCGTATTATGTCAGCCATTGGAAGTTTCAACTAGTAAAAATTATTCTAAATCAGCAAATGTTCACCTTTTTTTTTTGGTCCCACTTGAATTCTTGAATACGTAGTTTAATAGAGGATTATTGCGTCTATGTAAGCGTGAAATGATATCTTGTTTAAAAAAAAGGAGAATCAGAGAGTGGAACGATAAAACGCGAATAATCCGTCTCTGGAGTGACAAGAAATTTTTTTTCCCGCGAGCGCATCGGATTTCGCGACTAACCGAACTCTTTTCTCTCATTTTACGGATTTCATAATCTAAAAGTTCGACGAAGAGACGAGACGAGACGTGGCGCGCTGAAGCAACAGGTGGCCTATAAACCCTGCACGTCCGTTTATCTAGGACGAACGAGTGCATTTCGATTGACTGATGGATGTAAAGGTGGATCTTCTGCATCCCTGCCATCACCGGTGACTGATTTAAAATCACCTTTCCATTTTGCACACTATATATAAACTGTCCAAAAATATCTTCTTTCATTAGCTGATTTATTAGAATGAAATCAATGAAATATTCACTACATAAATAAAAATCTACAGAAATAAGATATCCCAAGTAGAACAGAAAGATTATGGTCAGACGCATTTAATAAATGCTTGATTTAATAAATGTTAATGCACGTTAACATACAAATTTCGAGTAGCCGTTGAAAATTTATGGAATCGCAGACATGACGACGCTAGCATAGAATCGAATCAGAGTTGTATGCGTCAAAATTCAAATACACGAAACGATCGAGCTAGTCGTTATCGCTGGATGGACGCATGGTTTTAACACGACTCTCGCATTTCCCTAATGATTTATAAGCATTATTGGGTATTAATTTCAATCCACCTAAGCGAGGGATAACATGAGCCGTGATGTGGTCGACAGAGAGAAAATACTGGAGATAAAGAGGGTGGGGGGAGAGGAGACAAAGAGAGAAAGAGAGACAGGTCGACGCCGCACGTCGCAGGCTACAAATCAACTGTTCCGAACAAATTATGAATGATATATTCGTTGTACCCGCTTGATATACATATATCTCCCGAGAGAGAACGCCGATGCAGATGCAGCTGCAGTTGCGGCACTGGGTCGTTTCGAAAATTTGCGCCTCGCTCGTGATGATACGTTAAATTATTTTTTTCCCGTCTTTTTTCTTTTACTTCTACTACTCACAAAAAACTCGCATTGAACATTGCCGAAGAATTATATTGTTTACAGCCGCACGGTTTTTAATTCCTGCTGATGCGCATCCATTTTTCCTGGATGACAAAATAGGAGGTGAACTTTTTTCTCGTGTTTATTGAAATATTGTTTTGTTTAATATGTTCCTCTTACGAAATTAGAAAATTGTACGAAAGATATCAAGTTCGAGATATTGAAGAAAAGTCCTTCTTTCGTAACTCTGCTGACATCTGGCGTCACTCGCGCCAATCGCAATCCTCTCAATGCAGATTGCTGCACAATTTTTATAAACAGATTTCTGTACAGTTTACTGTAAAAGTTACTGGATAAATCACTGCAATGTTTACTGTATAACTTAAAGGGCTTCAACCCTCTTTTTATATATTTTATTGCATTTTTATTTTAAATACAGATAAATTACATGTGTCATTTAAATAAATTCAACATTAAAAACTTTTCTTTACAGTTTCTATAAGTGGGGATAAAAGAAGATAGGGAAATTTACTTGCTTTATCTGGATGCTTCAGTTATTTATTTATTTTTTGCAATTTTTAATGCGGAAATCGCGCCATCGGCGTACGACGCGAATTTGTACATAACGTCCGCAATAACTTGCCTCTATAAAAGCCATCGACAAATCAAATTTTGACATGATTCACTGGCGAACATAAATTCCGGGATTCCGGCAGGAGAGCGGCGGTGACATGGACATGTGTTCACCCTCTCCAGTCTTCTGTCCCTCTTCAACTCTCCGTCTCTCTCTCTCTCTCTCGTCGAAACCACCCTTCCATCAACCTCTCTCTTTCCCCCTCCCACACCCCCTTATCACAGTTCATCAAATCTCTTTCTCTTTCCCACTCATATCATGTAATATTTACCATTCTGGTTAGTAACGATGCAGGTTTCGTTTTGACTATACCAGCAAAATGGACAACGCAATCACCGACTCGGAAAAAATAAATCGATCTTTGATGCGAGTGGACCTTGTCGAAATGACTGAAACGTTTTTGCCTCCGAGGTAAATGGACGTTCGACCAGACAACAGCTGAAAAAATTTCTGTGAATTATAGAGAACACGGATTCACGGGTTTTTCAAGTGTCAAACAAAAGCGATTCATTAACTATAGATTCATTAACTATAGAGCATTTTTTTGGACAGAAATTTCAAGAGGCTTCTTGGAATTTCAAGGAATGTTAAATGTTGTCGGGGAATTTCCAGGAATTTAAAAATAGTTCAAGAGATTTTTATGACTTAAACAAAATTTTGTATACTTTTTAAGGATTTTATGCAAATTTATGAGATATCTAATCCTTTTGAGGGATTTCAAGAGATTTTTCTGATTTTTAAAAGATTTTGAGAAATTTTTAACGATTTTATGGAATCTTATGAGATTTCAAAAGGTTTGTATATTCGGACTTTTAGGGAATTTTAAATGTGTCGTGGAATTTTCAGGAATTTTAAGAGGATTCAGGAGAATTTTCTGCTTGTTAAAAGATATTGTGGATCGACTTTTTAAGGGTTTCGTGGAATTTTAAAGGATTTTATACAATTTTATGAAATATCTAATCATTTTAAGGGATTTCAAGAGATTTTTCTGATTTTTAAAAGATTTTAAAGAATTTAAAAGAATTTGGAAGGTTCTCGTAAAATTCGGAAAGATTTCAAACGATTTTTCTGTTTTAAAAGATTTTGAGACATTTTTAACGATTTTATGGAATTTTATTGGATTTCAAAAGGTTTGTATATTAGGACTTTTAGGGGATTTTAAATGTTGTCCTGGAATTTCGAGAAATTTCAAAGATTTCTAGAAATTTTAAGGAATTTAAAACATGGTCGTGGAATTTTCAGGAATTTAAAGAGAATTCAAGAGAATTTTCTGCTTTTTAAAAGATATTGTGGACTTTTCCGATATTTCTAATAATTTTACCGGATTTCAAGGGATTTTTAAAGATTTTATGAAATTTGAAAGGATTTCGTGGAATTTTATGGGATTTCTAATCATTTTAACGGATTTGAAAGGATATAAAGGTTTTTTAAATCGTATCGTAGAATTTTAAAGAATTTTAAGAGAGTTTCGCGAATTTTAACGGATTTCCAGAGATTTTTTTGACTTTTAAAATACTTCATGGGATTCGATCAGATTTCTAATGATTTTAAGGTATTTCAAATGTTAAGGCATTTCAACAGCTGAAAAAATTTCTGTGAATTACAGAGAACACGGATACGCGGATTTTTCAAGTGTCAAACAAAAGCGATTCATTAACTATAGAGCATTTTTTGGAGAGAAATTTCAAGAGGTTTCTTGGAATTTCAAGGAATGTTAAATGTTGTCGGGGAATTTCCAGGAATTTAAAAATAATTCTAGAGGTTTTTATGATTTAAATAAAATTTACTGTCATTTTTTAAGAATTTTATGCAATGTTATGAGATATCCAATCATTTTAAGGGATTCCAAGAGATTTTTCTGATTGTTAAAAGATTTTATAGAATTTAAAAGGACTTCAAAGGTTGTCGTAAAATTCGGAAGGATTTCAAACGATTTTTCAGTTTTAAAAGATTTTGGGAAATTTTTGACGATTTTATTGTGGATTTCAAAAGGTTTCTATATTAGGACTTTTAGGGGATTTTAAATGTTGTGGAATTTCGAGAAATTTCAAAGATCTCTAGAAATTTTAAGGGATTTAAAATAGTGTCGTGGAATTTTAAGAGAATTTTCTGGTTTTTAAAAGATATTGTGGACTTTTTAAAGATTTTGTGAAATTTGAAAGGACTTCAGAGATATTTCTGACTTTTAAAATAATTCATGGAATTCAATGAGATTTCTAATGATTTTAAGGTAGTTCGCGGGTTTTTCAAGTGTCAAACAAAAGCGATTCATTAACTATAGAGCATGGTTCCACATTTTTCCGCAGAGGATTTTCTCGGGGAAATAGATTTTCGAATTTTGAGTCATTTCTTTTGAATGAAAAATATAATTTTGTTGTAAATGGGGTGATTCGATTTTAGAACATTGAAGATTTCAAGTTCTGCTTTCCGAAATCCTGGAACGCTGAAATTTCGTATCTCGTTTGCTTCTACAGTTTTGGTCGTGGCTTCAATAAGTCCCTAAAGCTCCTCCAATTGCCATTAAGGTTCCATTGTTACTAGCTCGGTCTTTAACGACAACCATGCTAGTAACTCGTGCTCGCAACTCGATTCCTCGGGTCAACTTGCCACCATGCATAAACTTTTAGTGCTTCCTTATGAAGTTGAATGTGTTAGTTGTGAAGCTCCATGAAACCTCTCTGATAGCTTTGAGGAGTCCAACTAAATTCCGACTTACGGCCTACTTTCCAAACTTTACCTCTCACTCTAATAAATCTTGAATTACAATATAATAATTAACAAACTTAGTCTATTAAACTAAAGGAACACTCTAATTTAACAATCTTTGTTCTCCTCTGTCCCTGGCTGTAGAATATTACCCAGACTTTCATTATCTAGTATCAAAATGCAATGGACACAACACATTCCTTCCAAAGAGGAAGTACTTTTATACTGCGGTGTCTTCAATTGCAATTTTTGCCGCGGGTCCCTATCGACCAACAGGAGAAAAGAACTTCTTTCTGAAAAAGCGCAAAGACTTCTGCGATTGGAAGCCCCTTGAGATCTTTGTGAAAGTTTTCTTCAAGAAACATGTCCTCGTTTCTTTCGTTCTAATTGTAAAGAGTTATTTGGCTGTATACAGAGAATTATTTTTCACCAAAGATGAAATCTTTTTTTTTTCACGAAATCTTTCCACAGATTTCTGTGAAGGTCATTGTATAAGTTATTACAAAATATACTGATTTCAAGCTTCCAAGTTTATGAGTTTACCGTGACAGAGGGGCAGACTGCACAAAAGCTCATACATATATAAATATGTGTATATATACATATTACATATATATGTACATAAATACATGCATTTTGTGTCAGTATATGTACGTAAAGTGAGCACGCTCGCGATTATAACGTCACATACCGGTAGTAAGGTACGGGTGTAGGTTCGAGGAGCGGAGAAAAGGGGATGACTTGAAAAGGGGTGGGGGGAGGGTGAACGTGGAAGGAGGACGGAATGTTCGGATTATCACGAGAAAGCGTGGAATCTGCCGTGGAGGCAACGCCGTCCGGCGGACGAGACGTGGGACTCGGAAAACGGAAAACGGCAGATAAGAACGGTGTCTCGATGTCACGTCCCGCTTTGAGTGTGATGCTCCTGCCTCCATCCGATTTCGCAACCCCATTCCCATCTCACTCCTTCGTCATCTTCTATCCTTATTTTCCTTGTTTTTTCATTTCCCTTCTTCCTTTTCTTCCCCTTCTTTCCCATCCAGTTCTTCCCTTATCTCTTTCATTTTTACATTCTCATTTCTTCTCCTCTTCTTTACAAAATTCTTCATCCCTCTTAATTTTTAACCCCCCAGAAAGTTCCTCCATCCTTCCTCCTCCTTTCGTCTTTCTCTCTGTTCTCCTTCGTCACTTCTAGCTCTCAAAATGCACACAGGGAAAAATTCCTTAGAAATACAGTTGAATACATTACCGAAAGATTTATTGAAATGGTTTGTCGCGTGCGTGCTGTTTCCGGTTTCTGAGGATGTAACTGGGTTAAAGTTAAAAAGCAACGACCCTGCCGAGTCGAGGAGCGAGTTGTCGTAATTCAGTTTCGTTAACTTGAGACAGGATAGAAGAGATAGGGGCAAGGAGGGTGGAAGAAGAGCAGAGGGAAGTGAAGGTGGAGGAAGCGCAAGGGTTATGGCGACTGGGAGATAGCAAGGCAAAGCGAGGGTGGTACGAGGAAAGCAATCAGAACTTGGGCCATTGCTGGATATTACAGAGACGTGAGAGATGTCTCCCTCAATCATATTAATTGCCGAGATACCGTTGCTTCGACGGCAGTGCCACCTTCGCGTCCTCGTTCTCGACCTCGACGACTTTCAGCTTAAACACGACATTCGCTCGTCCAAATGTGAAAATATTTCATCACAGACCTCTGTACGAACTCATTTCCATCCCCATTTTCAAACTCTCTTTTTCAACCTCTTTTGACAACTATCTTTTACTGTCCCTTCTTTTATTCTACTTTCCATCCACCTTTTCTCACGTTCGTTTCCACTTTTTTTGGAATTCATCCAGCCTTTCCAATCCTATTTAAAAAATATTCCCTCCTCCTCTTCTGAGCTCCTTTTTCCAACTTTTTTAACATTATTTGCCACTCTCTTTTCCCAACTTCGTTTACGCCCATTTTCCACCCCTTTTCATTATCTCATTTTCTCCACTTTCCCACCCTTTTTGTAACGCATTTTTCCAAACTCATTTCTCAACTTCGTTTTCGCGAATTTTCCACCCCCTTTACAAATTTAATTTACCAGACCCCTTTTCCACCCCCACCCCATCCCTATTTTTTAATTCTTTGACAATCCCTTTTTCCCCCTTTTCCAACTTTATTTTCTCCACTTTCCCACCCTTTTTTCCACCCCTTTTTACATTCTCCTTTTCTATCATCCTTTCCCAACTCCTTTTTCCGCCCCTTTTGCCATCCATGTCCCTTTTCCTACCCTTTTTCCAACCCCATTTATCAGGGTGTCTAGTGATCATGCAATTTGAAATTCCCGGGGTTTTTCCGGTTTTTTCCTGGTCTTTTTCCAGTCTTTTCCCGGTCAAATTTCTTTCCTGCAAGTCTCTTGTTTCACGAAAACCTTCGAAATGTCTGAAAAGCAAGAATCATATAATTAGGAGACATAGGATATTTTAATATAATATAATTATATACTAATATAATGTCTTATTTCTTTAAAATAAGAAATCTCTTGAATCCATTTGAAAAATTCGTAAAAATCTCTATAAAAATTCCTAGAAACCGCATGAAATGACTTGACATTTAAAATCCTTTAAAATCATTAGAAATCTCATCGAATTTCATGAAATATTTTAAAAGTCAGAAAAATCTCTTCAAATTCGTTAAAATAATTAGAAATCCCATAAAATTCCATGAAATCCTTTAAAATTTAACTTAATCTTTCAAATTCTCTTGAAATCCCTTAAAATAATTAGAAATCTCATAAAATTCCATGCAATCCTTTAAAATTTCACAAAATCTTTAAAAAATCTCTTGAAATCCGATAAAATTATTTAAAATCTCATAAAACTCTACAAAATCCTTAAAAATTCCACAATATCTTTTAAAAATCAGTAAATTCCACGACAATATTTTAAAACCCTTAAAATTTGTAGAAATCATTGAAATTAATCGAAATTCTACAACAATCCACTAAAAGTCCTAATATAGAAACCTTTTGAAACCCAATAAAATCGTCAAAAATTTCTCAAAATCTTTTAAAACTGAAAATTGCATATAATCGTTAAAAATTACACAAAATTTTGTTTAAATCATAAAAATCTCTGGAATTATTTTTAAATTCCTAGGAATTCCCCGAAAGCATTTAAAATTCCTTGAAATTCCCAGAAAACTCTTGAAATTTCTCTCTAAAAAAAGTAATATAACGAAATATCTCAAAAATCTCGCAAACATTTTTGTTGAAAACTTGATTGGTTTTTAAATGACTCGAAGTTGTAAGAAGTAAAACAAAATAATCAAGCGCATAGTTTTTTGAAATTTGATAAAGTAGAAACGGAATAAAAAGAAAATGAATTAGAGAAAAGTCGATTTTTCAATAAAATACCCAAAATTCCCGGTCCTAAATGAAATTCCCAGGTTTTTTCTCGGCCAAATAAAATTCCCAAGTTTTTCCCGGTTTCCCAGTCTGCTAAACACCCTGAATTTTCCATACGTCCTTTCCCATCCATTTTTCAACCCCCTTCCCTAAATTGCCCTTTTTCCACACTCATTCCAGCCCCCTTTTCCAAATGGTTTTTCCCAATCACATTCTTTTCCCTTGTTCACATACTTTTCTTGAACTTCCTTTTCTATATGTAACAGATAAGAACTCGAGACGGTAATTTTCCAAGTGCGTAAGGGAGAACTTGCTATTTCGTCGACGCCTGACAGTTTCATCGCGCAATTTTTCCCCGAGTTACCATCCATATAGCAAACTACCTAGCTAGCTAGCGAGAGTTATGCCCGTCAGGGAATTAATATAGGCAAGATTTGTTGTTATTACAGGGTCGGTGGCGACGTTAAGGGGTTGCGGGGGTGGTTGGAGGAGACGGTCGGCGAAGAGGCTTTCTCAGAGCACAGAGTGAAGCCATTACTTACTATAACTGCCAAGCAAGCCAGGGTAGGACGCCCGGCGTTTCTGTCAGGCATCCATCATGGCGACTAATGGCTCCACTCTCCTGCCAATAACATCCGGGTCGTGCTTCCGGTGCCTGCACCCGGAAACCTCCTTCGCAGAAATTCAACCTTTCTTCCTACTCGTGGTTACCTTCTACTTTTTGTCCTTGACAGCGCCTATATTTACTTCCTACAGTTTTGGCACATGCTGTAATAACTTTGTCACACTGGGTTTACCAAATTTAAAGCTTACTTTGTTGCTTAAAGAGATCGCCTTTCCGGTTTTACGAAAAAGAAGTTAAAGAAGTTAAATATTTTACATTTTGCAGAACTTGTTCTAAATTCTGCACTCAAAAAAATATTTTGTGCAACAAAATACGTTTTGTTGGCTGAAATAAATTTTTGTTAGTTCAACAAAACGATTTGTTGGTTTAACAAAACGTTTTCTTGACCCAACAATAATTTGGCTGAGCCAACAAAATTATTTTGTTGTCCGAACCAAACCTTTTTTTTTAGTGTGCTCGTTATTTTCTGGTTGAAATAACTGATTGATATTTTATTCGCAAGGATTCATTAATTACTATATTAATCTCATTTTAATGACGTTTTGGTCTGCTAGTTATGTAAATTAAGAAGTGAAGAAAATAAATACAGGAATGTTATTCTGTTTTGCAATTTGTTGCGCAGAAAAGGAGGAAACGCACAGGGAAGACGGTTATATATCACGTATATTAAAATCATATATTTAGACACTACTAAATATACACGAAATAACCTACTTAACACAGGTCGTATAGTCATGGAACACAGATAGACGAGAAAGTGCGGAAATCGTGGGGAATTAGCTGGTGCGGTGGAAAGGAGCAGTGCATGTTGTACGGTACTGAGACCGGCTTAAGGCGTTGAATCATAACGAGGAACTTAATATCGCGAGAAGCTCGCGACAAGAAGCCTCGAGGCTCATTGGTTAAGGATATTCACGAAACAGGAGGCATTAGAAAGGACTTCTCCATTCCATATTCATGATCTTATTTGACTCTAAAAATTCTGTAACTTCAAGGTCTCTACCCTGATTTACTTCTTCTTTTTATGTTTTCATTTATTTTATACAATTAACAATAAGAAAGCAAAATGGTTGGATTTTAAGGAGTGCCAACAGATTTCAAAAAATCTTCAACGTTTTAAAACAGATTTATGAAAATAAGAAACGGTATTATTACATTTAAATTCAAAAACAATAAATAGAAGTAAAAAATTAACATTATTCAAAATCCTCCACTTGGCCATTGATCTAAATTATATTCAACTATTAATAATTTGTGAATGAAGTCAGTTTTATAAACTCATAAAATACACCTCATCTAGTAAGACGACACCCATCCGAGTATAACCGAGTCAAACGCTGGTTATAACTTCAGTTATCGGTTGAGAAAACACAAACCGTTTCGTGTGTTCATGGACACTACATTTAGAAGCTTTTGAGCAGTTTTTAAATTTTTCAAGAATTTATAAACACAGAAAAATCAAGGACTGAAAGTGTTTACAGCTGAAATCAGTTTTTAGGCTGAATTTCAGTCTTTATTTCAGTATTTATTTATTTAGAAATTCAGCCTAAAAACTGATTTCAGCTGTAAACACTTTCAGTCCTTGTTTTTTCTGTGAAGATTTTTTAAAACAAGAGGAAATTTAATACGATTTATATACATATTTATAAAGAGAAAGTTTCTAAAAATGCTTTATAACTAACCTGCGGTAATGATAATCTGAAAAATTCTCTTTCGAAATCTCTTAAAATCATTAAACTTTTGTTGAATTTATCTAAACTCTCTATGTTTATTTATACAAAAATCTGCCCGCTTATTTTCTCTGAGAAAAATGTAAAAAAGAACCTAATGAAAGGCATTACAAATTACTCCCCCCCACAACCCTCATACATTGAAAGAGTAATTAAAAACATAATTTAAAACACGAACGCATGTAGATAATCGGTTAATTTTCTCCGACTGCTAAGTGGGAGATTTGTAATTAAGGAAAATGCATCTAAACTAAGCTCGTAGCGTAAGGACTACCTTAAAAGCGTTTCCCATATGGATTTTAATACGCGTGATACCAATGAGATAATTGCCTCGAGACTCTCAACGTTCCATTAGGGAGCATCTTATTGGCTTTAAGGCGTTATTACGTTTCCATAATTGCAGGAATCGCGCTTTTACATTTATTAAAGTACAGGAGACTTCCGCTAATAGAACGCCGTTGCAATAATCTCTATTTTCACCACTTTTTCGTCTTATAAGATCACTCTTCAATTATAACTATTAACTCTCCTTCAGTTAAGAAAAATAGTAAAAAACCTTGAGTTTAAATTTGATTCTCGTCTCTGAGGAAAGTAGAAAATGAAGGGAAACAATTTCAGGGTGTTTAGCAGACTGAGAAACCGGAAGAATCCGGGAAAAACCAGGGAATTTTATTTGACCGGGAAAAAACCGGGAATTTTATTTAGGACCGAGAATTTTTGGTATTTTATTGAAAAATCGACTTTTCTCTACTTTATCTTCTTTTTATTCCATTTCTACTTTATCAAATTAAAAAAAAAACAACGCGCTGGATTATTTTGTTTTACTTCTTACAACTTCAAGTCATTCAAAAGCCAATTAAGGTATTAGCAAACATTTTTGCGAGATTTTTTAGATATTTCGTTATACTACTTTTTTTGGAGAGAAATTTCAAGAGGTTTTTGTGAATTTCAAGGAATGTTAAATATTGTCGGGAAATTTCCAGGAATTGAAAAATAATTCCAGAAATTTTTGTGTGAAATTTTGTGTAATTTTTAAAGATTTTATGCAATTTTATGAGATATCTAATCATTTTGAGAGATTTCAAGAGATTTTTCTGATTTTTAAAAGATTTTGTAGAATTTAAAAGAATTTCGAAGGTTGTCGTAAAATTCGGAAGGATTTCAAACGATTTTTCTGTTTTAAAAGATTTTGAGAAATTTTTAACGATTTTATGAAATTTTATTGGATTTCAAAAGGTTTGTATATTAGGACTTTTAGGGGATTTTAAATTTTGTCGTGGAATTTCAAATAATTTTAAAGATTTCTACAAATTTTAAGGAATCTTCTGCTTTTTAAAAAATATTATGGACTTTTGAAGGATTTTGTGGGATTTTGTGAAATTTCTAATAATTTTATCGCATTTCAAGAGATTTTTTAAAAATTTGTGAAATTTAATGGAATTTCTAATGATTTTAATGGACTTGAAGAGATTTTTCTGATTTTTAAAAGATTTTGTAGAATTTAAAAGGATTTCGAAGGTTATAAATTTGGAAGGATTTCGAAGGTTGTAAAATTTGGAAGGATTTCAAACAATTTTGAGACATTTTTAACGATTTCATTTTTAATTTAAAGCCCCTTTTGAGAAATTCCAAAGATTTCTAGAAATTTTAAGGGATTTAAAATATGGTCGTGGAATTTTCAGGAATTTCAAGAGAATTCAAGAGAATTTTCTGCTTTTTAAGAAATATTGACGACTTTTTAAAGATTTTTTGGAATTTTATGAGATTTCTATTAATTTTATCGGATTTCAAGGGATTTTTTAAGATTTTATGAAATTTTAAAGAATTTCATGGAATTTTATGGGATTTCTAATCATTTTAACGGATTTGAAAGGATGTAAAGGTTTTTTAAATGTTATCGTAGAATTTTAAGGAATTTTAAGAGAGTTTCATGAATTTTAACGGATTTCGAAAGATTTTTCTGACTTTTAAAATATTTCATAAAATTCGATGAGATTTCCAATGATTTTAAGAGATTTTAAATGTTAAGGCATTTCAAGCGGTTTCTAGATATTTTTATAGAGATTTTTACAAATTTTTCACATGGATTCAAGAGATTTTTTATTTTAAAGAAATAATATATTATATTAGTATATGATTATATTATATTATAATATCTTATACTGCCCAATTATATTATTCATACAAATTTTCAGCCATTTCAAAGATTTTCGTGAAATTAGAGACTTTCAACGTTTTAAAACAGATTTATGAAAGTAAGAAAAGGTACTATCCGGGACACAAGTATAAATTATTCCATAAATGTAGTCTGCGTTGATACGAAATAAACATCTGGAACATTAAATTAATTGAACAATTAAAGAATCTTAAAGAATAGCCCCGATATCTCCTGTTGTATTGTTTTAATTCATATATTCATAATAATACATGTAACAAAGCGTATATGCAGAAATCTATGTTTATCCTACTACGAGCCTTTATGATTGTAATTGCACCTGATCATATACGCGGAATAATACGCAAGATGGTCGCTATTAGTGGAATGGGGATTGCAAGTATATGTCGAACAACGCTTTTGCTGCGAGTGTACAATTTAATCCCACTGTGTTGTAGCTCTGGGTCTACTAGGTATTTGAAAATGCAAATTTTTCACGAGTTTCGTGACTTTTTCGTATAAAAAAGGCGTCAATTAACACTTTATATGCATTCTTCATCATGATGGGCCCACAATAGTAACAATTACTATATCCATCATTATATTCTCTAAGAGTTAAAAAAAAAACACCATTTAATTGAAAAAAATGCACGAATTGCACGAAAACATGGCCTCTTTTCTTTGAATACAGAGGAATTTACGGATGCATTGCATTCAGAGAACGAACCCACATATGTAGAAGGAATAAAGAGGATATGGAGAACATTTGCAGGGGGAGGGAAGGGGTGGCAGTGCGCTCGTTGTTTTAAGCGTAAACGGTTAATTGCATTGCCAATAACAGATAATGCAACAATCAATGATTTAAGGGGTGAATGTGGGAATGGGGGTAGTTTTTGGGGGTAGAGCAGACTGGGTGTGAGCGTAGCGAACCTATGCCCACGGCACGAATGCAGCCAGTGCGATGATGTTTGCAGCCGCGCCTCTGTATCGGAACCCTCTAATTTAAACAGTCCCAGCAGGCTCGCGGCAGATTATCCTAACAATAATTGGCCTCGCTTCCTAAACCGGCCGAGTGTGAGTTCACAGGTGGAGAATGCGTTCGCGTGGCTGATTCCAATCGTTTGCTGCTGGTTATTCCAATCATAACGTGATTAAAGAAAGAAAATCTGGCAAACGATCTTCAAGGATTATAATATTTGCATAAAATGAAAATGTATCTAGTTATTACGTACAAACAATAATCAAAGTCTTTTTTAATGACCTGCGCAGAATTTGAATCTGATCTGATCTGCCTTTCATCATTCGCACTTTTAAGATATATTTTTGAATCTATCGCAAAAAAATAACGTACGCAACAGGTTCCCATTTCTCTTCTTACAAATAACGAGCAGTTTTCGCTGACTCAGGTCTGATTTTAAGTACCCTCATCGTCAAAAATGCGCGATCTTATATGATGTTTTTCCCTTCGCTGTATTTTATACGTGAATTCCAAGGTATTGCATATATCCTAATGTGTTTTATTAAATTTCAAGATTCTTGAGATATTTGAAGATATTTGAAGATATTTTAAGATTCGTTTTGCATTTACGTTTTCAAATTGTAGAATGCTAATGCAGAGTGTGAATGAACATGAACAGTTTTATAGAATCCGTATATTTGCATATTATCGACTCGTGAAATAGTTCAGTAAAGCGAGTTTAATGCACTGTTAATGTGACCACGTAAAATCCTAACGAATTTGTAGATTCTTTTTTCGCAGCTAACGGACAAGTACGAGCACGCTAATGTACTTATGAGCTCATATGCAGCGTGTAAATGTCGCTACGTGCTTGGGGAAGCGACTCAGCGTATATAAAACAGGCTGACCGACTCTTCTCAGGACAGATGAGTTTGCTCAAAGTTGCAGATTCAGCCGCTCGAGACGCAATATCGCCTCCACTGAAGGCATAAATTTTCGTTGCGACCGAAACTGCCGCAAACAATCCATTTATTGGATCCTAAATCTGACATATTTATAGGTCAAGTGTATAGATCGAGTTATTAACGGGAAATGGCTAAATGTCAGGGTCAAATTCGAAAATATTATCGATATTAATAAAAGTAATACAAATAACAACAGAAATAATTGTTATTATTAATATTATTATATTACATTAATTATTATTATATTAATAATAATAATATTAAATAACTATTTTTGTTTTCTGTCATAGCAAATAATGTCTACCAAAGAAATAAGTTAATACATTTCAGTTATTGTTTCATATTTTATAATTTGATTGAGTAACTTAGTTGCTCAAAATTAAGTCTGATTAGTAGTTGAGTAAATACTTGCAGTATTACACATATAACTTTTATAATTTATTTAACAAATTTTAGAAATTATCTAAATATTTCGAAGGAGTATAAATAATTTCTAGGTATTCTCTGAGATTCTCTGGGTTTTTAATGATTTCAAGACATTTTCAATAATTATAAAGGATTTTAAGAGATTTTTAAGGAAGATTATGAAATTCGTAGAATTTGTAAGGAATTCTAAGGAATTTTAAAGGATTTTAAAAAGCTTGTAAAAATGTTAAGATATTTTGATTTTTCAAAGTGAGTTTGAGGGATTTTAATGGTTTTCATGAGATTTTTTATGAATTTTTAAAGATTTTGTGGAATTTTGAAAAGTTTTCGAAAATTTTAAAAGATTTTTTACGTATTTCAAGGAATTTTAAAGTTTTTTCGTGGAGTTATAAAGGATTGTAATAAACTTTTAAGAATTTTAAGAAATATTTAGTATTTTAAAGTGATTTTAAAGAATTTAAATGTTCCTCATGGAATTTTAAACGATTTCACAAAATTTTTATGATTTATAAAAGATTTTATAGAATTTTAGGGGAAAAGTTTTCAAAAACTGTGAAAGATTTTTACGTATTTTAAGGGATTTTAAAGTTTTTTCGTGGAGTTATAAAGGATTTTAATAAACTTGTAAGAATTTTAAGAAATTTTTATTATTTTAAAGTGATTTTAAAGAATTTAAATGTTCCTCATGGAATTTTAAACGATTTCACAAAATTTTTATGATTTATAAAAGATTTTATAGAATTTTAGGGGAAAAGTTTTCAAAAATTGTGAAACATTTTTACGTATTTTAAAGGATTTTAAAGTTTTTCGTGAAATTTTAAAAATGTTTGTAAAAATTGCATGTAATGCACATTAGGGAATTTTACAGAATGTCACTCGATTTTTATGATTTGTAAAAGATTTTGTATAATAATTATAAAGGATTTTTCATGGAATTTTAAGATATTTCAAAAGTTGTTGTAAATTTGAGAGATTTTTACGAATATTAAATGTGAAGTGATTTTAAATTTCAAAAGATTTAAAATGAAAGTGTCTGAAAGTTAGGTAAAAGTCAGGGAAATTTCAGGGAATTTAAAAAATTGAATCTTGTGGCCACCCTGCCTTAGTTTATTCTTAAAAAGAGTAAAAGTATAAGACATCCTTAGGACGTCTATGACAGTTCAATGATGTCCTAAAGACGTCTCACGTCTAAGAGACGTCTTTTTGACATTATTTCGACTGACATGTCATGAACGTCCTCAGGTTGAGTCAGTAGACACCCTGGTTATTAATAGATATATAATTAATATAATTATATTGCAGGAATTGGAAGCAACACCTTATTATATTCTAATTTCTAGACACTCTGCTTTTGTTAAAAAGTACTCATCTTTCCCCATTTTCTCATTCGCGATCTCGCGGATGTTTAGAAAGTGATAACAGCGTAGAGACTGATGATAACAGTGTTGGTGGAAAGCCTGATATTGCTGGTAAGCTCGGTTTATGATCACGTGGTCCAGAGAGAGAATGTGGTATGGCAAACGCTCAGATAGTTATTGCTGAGCGATTTGATAGGTGGATAATGACGAGTAATGACACAGAGTGGCTGAAAATCGAAACCCGTACCACCTCGACGACTCTACCACCACCATAACAGGATCTACACCATCTACACGATTGCTAGTATTTCTATCACTATCACCAACACGTGGACAGGAGATTGCGTCATGCATATGCAGGTGCATTTGGCATCGGACCTCCCGCGCAATCACCGCCGTGAAACTTGATTGTCGCCCATTATCCCCCAGTCGATCGACCTAATGAAACGTGAATATTTCGCCTCAGCGATCGATCGATCCATCTATTGATCGTTTGCTGCCGATCTTTTAGGGGATACAGATTCACGTGATACGATCTCGTCGCGCTTATCCTGACTCAATTGTCGTTATCTCAATTTGTTAACGGCTCAAAATTATGCAGCCTCGATAGTCTGAAAATTATTAGCTGAGTGTCCTATGGTGTCAATTTTATCACAATTCTTCATTAGGATCGATACTATAAATATATACTCTGGCTTCAATGAGATTATTACTGGTTCAACAGACGTACCAATAAAAATAAGTAAATAAATTCTCGTTAGAGAATTCTGGGTATTTTATATATTATAACTAGAAAATAATGTTAAATATGCCCCTACTGTCAATTCTTGTTAAAAGTATTAGAATTTTCATTGACTTATTGAAATAAATATATCACAAAGAAGTTGTCGTGGTTCTTAAAACTATAGAATTTTATTTGTTTTCTAGCAGACATATGTATATCTGTTACCTGGGATTTTAAGAGATTTCGTAAGATTTCAAAAATTATAAAAGAATTTCAAGAGATAAAAAGACTTTAAAGGATTTAAGAAAATTTCCAGTTCCAGGGATGCTAAGAAACTTAGAACAATTTTTAAAAGGTTTGAAAATGATTATTAGAAGGTTTTTTCAGAGAATCCACGAGATTTTAAGACATTTTAAATAATTTTAATAAATTTCAGAGAATTTAAAAGATTTCAAGATATTTCAAGCGATTTTAATGAATTCCAAGAGATTTTGAAATCCTATCATAAAAAAGTCGTGTCACGAAATTTCTTGAAAATCCGTAAAAATTCACAAAATTACAAGAAACCTAGCTCTTGAGGTTTCTTAAAATTTGTAATCTTTTAAAATAATTAGAAATTTCTACAAAATCTTTTTAAAAAACCATAAAAATCCTCTGAAATCCTTCAATAAAATTCCCTGACAAGTTTTAAATTCCTTTAAATCCCATAAAATATTTTAAAAATCAGAAAAATCTCCTGAAATCCTTTTAAATTATTATCTCTACATAATTTTTTTTTAATTTAAAAAATGTTTTGAAATCTTTTTAAATTATTAGAACATCTTTTAAAAATCAGACAAATCTCTTGAAATCACCTAAAATTATTAACAATCTCATAAAATTACATAAAATCCATCGAAATTCTTATAAATCTTTTAAAATATCATAAAATGCCTTGGAATTCCAGGATAACATTTAAAATACCTTCAACCCCCTTAAAACTCTTACAAACCTTTTGAAATTCCTTAAAATTTTATGAAATTTTTTTAATTCTTAGAAACCACTTAAATTCCTCAAAAATCCTCAAAATTCCTTAAAATTCTACGAAATATTTAAAAAGTACTAAAAATCATTTGGATTTTGTAAAAATCACTTAAAAGTCTTGAAATTCCTCGAAAATTGGTACAAATTTTACAGTAACATTATAAAATTCTTTAAAATTGTCACAAAATATTTTAAAGATCAGAAAATTCTCTTGAAATCACTTAAAATTATTAGAAATAATAAAATTCTATAGAATCCGTCGCAATTCTTAGAAATCTTTTAAAATATCTTAAAATTCCTTGGAATTCCAGGATAACATTTCAAATTCCTTAAGGCCATGTAAGACTTACCCGATCCCTACCTTGCCAACATTTTTTGTCTGCAACACTACGTCTACATTTATTGAGATATCAAATTGAAAATTTCGACAATTGAAGATCAAGCACTAAAGTACGTTCATCTGGTCTTAAATATTGACATTTGTACAAAAAAATTTTTTTGAAAAAATATTTTTTTTTACAAAAATTTAAGACCAGATAAACATACCTTAGCATATTTTGTTTAATTTGAGAAATTTTCAATTTGATATCTCAATAAATGTAGACGTAGCGTTGCAGACACAAAAATGTCGGTAAGGTAGGGATCGAGTAAGTCTTACATGGCCTTAAAACCTCATAAAACTCTTACAAACCTTTTGAAATTCCTTAAAATTTCACGGAAACGTTATACCTAAATCGCTGAAATTCTTTAAAATCTTTTTAAATTCGTAGAAATTTCTTAAAACTTCTCCAAATTTCAAAAAATTTACAATCCATTTTAAAATCGCTAAGAATTCTTAAAAATCTCTTAAAATTGCATAAGTTCTTTTAAAATTTCGCGAAATATCCTAAAATTCTACGAAATCTTATTAAAATCCTAAAAGACTCTTAAATTTCGTAAGAATCACTTAAAAATCGACAAACTCCCTTAAAATTTCTAAAAACTTCTTGAAATTCCTTTCTAAAAAAATCATTTCTCTCTAAAAATGTCTCAAAAATCTCGCACACATTATAGTTTTCAAATCTAATTGGCTTTGGAATGACTACAAGTTGTTAAAAGAAAAAACAAAATAATCTGGTGCTGGTCACCTATATATTCTAAACGATTTTGAGACACTTACACAAGATTAAAAATATATGAAAAAATATCAAATAATTCCAACCGATTTTAAAGAGGGTTCATATATTTTAATTGCTATTCTGAGTAAAGCCCTTATTTAATATCGCCCCTGACTAATAACGAAACCAATTTGCCCTTAAGATATCAACACATTCTTAATACCTTTAAATTCCTAATCACCTCGTATGAGTTTCAAGGATCACATCTAATCAGATCCTCCCAGGATCAGTTCAATCTATTCTAAACAGATGATTGAGTCGAAGTCGAAATATCGTAACGCATATTCCGCACTCCTGATTCGTCGTGTAAGTATCGATAGTGATTTTCGACAATCGATACTTGCCGAATCGTAAATTATACACGTGAATTTAATTTGAATTTTTGAATTTGCTTTCGTTAATAATCATTTTGTAACGAGTCTAAACTTGAAACACATTGAAAATCTAGGAATTTTAAGGAAATTTTATGGAATTTTTAAAGATTTTATGGAAGATAATGGGATTTTAAATGTTATCATACAATTTTAAAGAATTTCAAGAAGTTCTTGGGAATTTTTAGAATTTTTGACGACTTTGATCAGATTTTAATCGGACTTCAAGGTACTTTTATGACTTTTAAAATATGTATTTCTGGGATTTAAATAAGGAATTTAAAACTTTATAGGGAGTTTTATTGAGAAATTTCAAAAGCTTTTTATGATTTTTAAAAGATTTCGAAGGTTTTCGTCAAATCTTTAGGGTTTTCAAGAAATTTTTCGATTTCTAAAAGTTGTTGTGGAATTTTTATTGGTTTGATGGAGTTTTATGAGATTTAAAATAATTTTTATTTCATAAAAGTATTTCGAGAGATTTTTCTGATTTTTAAAACATTTTGTGGAATTTTAAATGCTTTCATGGAATTTGATAAAATTTCTAATGATTTTATGGGATTTTAAATGTGAAGGAATTTCAAGAGGTTTCTAGGCATTTTTAAAGATTTTCACTAATTTTAACATGAATTTCAAGAGATTAGTGATTTTGAAGGTTTTTATGAGCATTTTTAACAATTTTTAAGTAACCCGTTTAGAAATTCTCAAGATTTGTACGAAATTCAAGAGATTTTTAGGATAATAAAAAAGATTTTGTGAAATTTTATGGGATTTTAAGATATTTTGTGAAATTGTATGGAATTCTAAAAGCTTTGTAAGAGTTTTATGATGTTTTAATGAATTTGAAATATTATCCTGAAATTTTAAGGAATTTTATGAGATTTCTAATAATTGTAATACATTTCGAGAGATTTTGCTGATATTTAAATGAGTTTGTGAGAATTTTAAAGGATTTCATGGAATTTGATAAGATTTCTATGTACTATTTTTAAGGGATATAAAATTGTCATGGAATTTCAAAAGGTTTCTAGGAATTTTTAGACATTTTCATGAATTTTAAGCGATTTCGCAGGTTGTCTACGCGTGTAAGTTTCGCGTGATAATTTTATGATTAAATGGATAGTGGTAAAAGTCTATAAGTTCACAAACACAATTATTTATTTGAAATTTATTGGTACTTAGAATTTATTTGACTTAACAAAAAAAAGGATCCAAGTGCAATTTTGATACGTTATAAGTCACATACAAATATTATACAATTAAAATTAAAGTCGCTTTTACGCCTGTCGAGAGAGTACTGATTCGTCGCCCATTCCTTGTTTCATACTTTGTCCAACTCTCTAATTTTCAGAAAATTCCGTATAATTTCGCGACGAATCGAGCTATCATTCGTACTTATATTTGTGTTAATAGATTAATTAATTAATTAATTAACTTAGATTACGCAGTAACACAGGTTTTCAAAGGTTTCTTGCAATTTTTAGAGATTTTTACGAAGTTTATCATAGATTTTAAGAGATTAGAGAAATATAATATAATAAATTATAGAATATTGAAAGAGAATGTAAATACGTGCGCGTTCGTTCTTGTGATAGAATATGCTGCATGTATATAGATTCCGACTGATCTAAGGACACGAAGTTGAAACGAACGGTTCATCAGCCAACAGACACTTCAATTCCTAGATAGAGAGAATCATTTCAGTATAGAATGTCCGCCATTGAATATAATGCCATCGGTTGGGTATCCATTAGGGACAGAAGTATTCGCGAGATATATCGATGTCGCCGCGGAGAATTTATAGCGACAGCGGCCGCTTGAAGGGATTGTAAATTCCCGTTTGAGGATCGCTGATACCAAGTTTTATGTGGGACATTAGTTGGGTGAGGCGTGGCCGAATGGTGCGGACTCGAGAATAGCGCTAGAGCTGCCCGGGTTGCAATAAATTAGCCCGAAATGAAAGACAAATCGCCTCCGAGCTGTCCGCCCGTTCGCCCGATGTGATAGAACAGACCAAGCTGATGCCGGCTGCCTCTCCAAGCTCCAGCATCTCCAGTCTCCATTTCTCTAGTCTCTTCTCTTTTCCACGCTCTGCCTTCACTCTAAGTGGCTCTCTTTCTGAACTGCTCTTTTCATTCTTTGCATCCATCCTTTACTCCAAATCCAAGAGTCAAGACCTGTCCCTGGGGACAAAAAGAAACGAAACCTTGTAGTCAGCCTTCTCGAACTCTTGATGGACGCCTGTCAGCCCACCAGGGACTAGGAAGAGACTTTTGATTCCAAGGATGTCAACGATTTGATATCATAAGATTTTAATTAAAATTATATGATTAAGAGTAAGAATAATGATCAGTTTGATCAATGATGTCCAGTTTTTTATTAATTGGGTGGTGATTAATCAATACCTAGAACGATCTGTAAATATTTAATCATTTAATCTAGGAAATTAGACTTCTTGGTGGGACTTCCTTGCTGTAAGAGAAAAACTTGGAAGTAATTTCAGAGTAAAGGTGGACGTAGACTACAAAGAGTTCCTTCCATGATGTCGACGACAAAGGGCTTTAAAACCAAGTCGCAAAAGCAAAACCCTCAGGCGTCAGAGTTTAGGAACTGACATCCCATCTACGTAGCTTAGAGATGTCAATTAATTAACTAAATACTCAGAAGTACTGCACACAACAGTCGAGATAGGGATGAAGGGTTGTGGGAAGAAATTCCACTTTATAAAGCCATCCAAAGGCTTTCCAATCTCAAAATAGATAGTTCAGTTCTAACATCAATAGCAATTGTAGCAATACTTTAACAATATTGCTACAGTTTTGCGTGCTGTTAATGATAATATTAATGAATAAGGGGGAGTGGAAGCAATTGAAGGTATCACGTGAAGAGAGAAGGGAAAGTAAGTAGAAAAGTAAAAAAGTCGATGTCGAGTCTTTTTTATTTGACGTGCAAACGAGCGACGTGCTAATTTTGCAAAAAGCTCAGTCCTCTCTCTCTCTCTCTCTCTCTCTCTCTCTCTTGCTCATCTGACAGCGCCGACAGAATAACTCATGCGCCCGCGTAGGTCGGCCACTGTTCGCGAGTGTCTGTGGCAAAATGAACGTTTTAATTCCCCTCTATAAAAGCCAACGACAAATCAAACGACTTTGACATGATTAACTGGCGAGCATAAATATCGGTATCAATGCTTGTGCACGCAATGACGCGACGCGCCATGTCCACGCAGTTTTGTCCCTTCATTCTCCACTTTATCTCTCTTTATCATTCTTTCTCTATCGTCACAAATGTCCAATAATGTACAATCACCATTAGGTAGAGAAAAATATTCTACTGCTCAACATTTTACATTCAGACCAGCATTATTTACCAGCATTAACACATTTTTCGGTAGATTTTTAGAATGTACAATATTTTATTCCTCTAATCTCTTTAAATCTATATTAAACTTCGTGAAAATCTCTTCAAATTTTCAAAAACTTCTTGAGATTCTTTTAAATTCAATGATAAAAATTCAAATCCCTTTATATCCTTTAAAATCCATTAAAAGTATTAGAAATATCTTCAAATTCCATGAAATCCTTAAAAATTCCTAGAAAAATTCTTCCAATTTTACGGAAACATTTAAAATCTCTTTATATCTTTTATATCCCTTAAAAATATTACATAAAAATCTTATCAAATCCCACGAAATTCTTTGAAATTCTCACAAAATCATTATAATATCAGAAAAATCTCTCAAAATAACTCACAATTATTAGAAATCTCATAAAACTCCTTACAAATCCATGTTAAAATTAGTGAAAATCTCTAAAAATTCCTAGAACGTTAAAAATCGCTTTATATCCTTTAAAATCCATTAAAAGTATTAGAAATATCTTCAAATTCCATGAAATCCTTAAAAATGCCTAGAAACTTTTTGAAATTCCATGACAAACTTGAAAATCTCTTAAAATTCCCAGAAAAATTCTTCCAATTTTACGGAAACATTTTAAATCTCTTTATATTTTTTATATCCCTTAAAAATATTACATAAAAATCTTATCAAATCCCACGAAATTCTTTGAAATTCTCACAAAATCATTATAATATCAGAAAAATCTCTCAAAATCACTCACAATTATTAGAAATCTCATAAAACTTCTTACAAATCCATGTTAAAATTAGTGAAAATCTCTAAAAATTCCTAGAAACCTTTTGAGATTCCATGAAATCCTTTAAAATTTCACAATATCTTTTAAAATTTCTGAAAAATCTCTCGTAACCCTTTAAAATTATTAGAAATATCGAAAAATTACATAAAATTCCTCGCAATTTTTAGAAATCTTTCAAAATAAAAATTTTTAAGTTTAAATTAATTTAAAACTACTTGAAACCGTTTTCAATTCCTCAAAATTTCAGAAAAACGTTAAAAATCGCTTGAATTCGTCGAAATATTTTTAAATTCTTTAAAAACTCTTTTAAAAATCCTCATAATTTAAAAATATTTAGAATCCCTTAAAATACTTTAAGATTTCTTAAAATTGCATGAATTCCTTTAAAATTCTACGAAAATTTTCAAAATCATAAGTCTTTTGAAATCCACGTTAATATTCATAAAAATCTCTAAAAATTCCTAGAAATCTCTTGAAATTCCTTAACATTTAAAATTCCTTAAAATCATTAGAATTCTTATCAAATTCCATGAAATCCTTTAAAACTTCACAAAATCTTTTAAAAATCAAAAAAATCTCTTGAAATACTTTTATGTAAATTATTAGAAACCTCATAAAACTCCATCAAATCCATAAAAATTTCACAATATCTTTTAAAAATCGAAAAATTTCTTGAAAACCCTTAAAATTTGACGAAAACCTTCGAAATCTTTGTAAACTCTACAAAATCTTTTATAAATCATAAATAGCTTTTGAAAATCCTCAATAAAATTCCCTATCAAGTTTCAAATTCCTTATTTAAATCCCACGGAATATGCGTTACAATATTTCGACTTCGACTCTATCATCTTTTTAGAATAGATTCCTGTGGATGAATTGGGATGGGGCCCTGAACAGTTTTCAAAATTAACAAAACTATTTTAGATTCATTAATTGCAATATTTTGCAAATTTTGGAATTTAAACTTGTAATTGTAAACTAGAAAGTTTTCGAGTAATGAAAGTTAATCATAGAGGGTGAAATATTGATTATTTGATTAGTTTTATACACATATTTGTCCAATACTTTACAATCGGATGTTTTCTGAGAGTTTTAATTATTTATCACGCTTTGCGTCTTGTTCCAATGTAAAGTAAAGAAATAGTGAAGAATTCTAGTCAATTTATAAAGAGCATTAAAGATTTGATTTATGTGGAGAAATACATTCAATGCACGTGCGCGAATAACAAGGATGCAACCATTAAAAGAGCGGATTCTTGTTCTCTAGTTTGGAGGGTGCGCGAGATGTGTTGCAATGTGAAACGTACGTCGATTGTATGCAAATCCTGACTCTTCCTCCAATATGCTTAGTCCTCGATCTACATGCTGGAGGAAAAAGTTGCTTGTTTATTCTCGACGCTGCTTCAACGTTCAACATGTCTTTCTACTCTTAGATACTTTATCGACTTACACAGAATTTGTCTTCAGGATGCTTACTTTAATTTATATTATACTATAATTTTATTATTAATATACTACATTGCATTATACTATAATTTTTATTATTTAAAATCAACAATAGAAACCTGGATGATAGAATTTTTTCTCATTTGTTTTTTAAAGTTATTCAGCCAAATAAAAGCAAAAGAATACTGAGAGGATATAAAATTTTCATCATATTTCTAAATGGTTAAGATATCGAAAAGAAGAAAATATTTTATTTAAAAGCTGGAGAAGAATAAGGAGTACGAGGGTCTTAAGAAAGTTAAAAAGTTTTTCTTGCTACCTACGCCTAAGAAAGTGGGTCACTCCAACAGGTGGGCACTAAAGTAAATATGGTTTACAAAATGTAATTTCATTGTTAAAACGACTTTGCTGAATCGAGACATTGAAGATTAATAAAAAACGCGATCTATCAGTTTTTTACGATACCTTCGAATAAACATAATTTCGACTATAAATATTTCTTTCTCAATCTTTCTTTATTGAAATTGCATAAAAAAAGAACATATTTCCAAGTAAAACTTATAAATTTGCAAAAGCTATAAGTATTGGTGCTTAAACTTTTCTTAGCATAAAGAAATCCTTAATTGCGCCCACAATAGAGTACAATCAATGTAAATAATTACTAATAGCTTACCGCCTCCAATTAAGGGATTTAAGAAGGATTTCGGAGGCTGATTTGCGTACCGCTTAGGAAATGGGAAGACAGGGAAAATGGGAGAAAAGGGGGGAAAAGATTTAGTGAGGAGGAAGTTAAATTTAATGCAATGGAACCTATAATAATATATATATATAATAAGAAGAATGGTCCTTTTGATGGTAAATTAACATCAACATAACTGTCATTAACACGTATTCAATCTCAAAATTCATAACACGTGGGCTCTGTCACATGAAGCAGAAATGACCACACCTGCGTAAATCGTTAAAACGCACTGTTAAATATTATATACCGCAACTTTTTACGAGGCAATAATGTGCTCAGCGAGTATACTGCAATGCTTCTGGAATATGACCTCAACGCAAAAGACTTCAGTAATGGCTGTAGCTAACGTGGTATCAAGAAATCGTAAATGCTCCTTCCACACTTATTTCTTTGATAAACGATCATAAGAGATTTTTCACTTTTTTTCTCTCAGAGAATATTTTACTCTCACTTTCATTCATTTATGCTTTCAATACTTTTCTACATCCGCATTAAACTTCCGAATGAAAATAATACAGAAATTGAAAATCGCTAAACATTCTCGACCCAAAAAACTTCTTCTAATTTTGGTTTTCCCCCTTAATTAAATTATTATTCGAAAATATATTTTAAAAGTTACATTCTTCTCATTTTCCATGAGAAGAATGTAAAATTGTAAAACTTTAGGTAAAAATGCTGATGAGGGTGGAGCAGATATTAAAACATTGGTGTAAATGGATTCATGCATTCATATGTGCACTCGTTTATAATTTATGGCACTAAAGTTGAAAACAGGCGAAAATGGAAAAGGGATCTCGGTAGTAACGGCGGCAGTCCGCGAGGTTCGATAAGCGTTGCGCGATGTAGCCTCCCACCTCGCATGCAGGGCACAAAGGCCTAATTACCCATAAATTCGCTGATTTACGGTCGGTCCACAAATGTAAATATGAAATATGAAAATGAGGACGGGAGTAATAAAAATGATGTACGAGGCTCCATAGGGTCGTTCACGAAGAAGTCCATCATCGAACTGTCTCTTTGTCCTCTGTCGAGGACACCATACCATTTTCCTTTTCTACATTCTCTTTCTGAAAGTTATGCCTCTGATTATTATCAACTCAAGCCTGTTTCAAAAGCCCACGTATTTGCCATCAATTATCAAATGATTTATTTATTCTATTGGCGAGAAGAACATTTATGGGAATATTAATATGAGTAATTTTAAGAAAAAGAACTCATTTCACATTCAGAACATTGGATTGAAGTTTCAGACGTCTAGACTGACGAGTTTTTTCAAATTTATTATTTATTGCTTTTTTATTTTTATTTTTTTTAAGTTTCCACTCTTCCCAGAACCCAAAATTATTATTTATTGACTAGGAGCAATTTTAGAGGAATTTTCAAAATATTTTACATAATTTTAAGGAATCAAAGGAGTTTTTATGAGATTTCAAAATTTATAAAAGGTTTTCAAGAGATTTGTAGTAATTTTAAGGAATTTTGATATATTTTAAACAATTTTAAGACATTTACGGAAGATTTAAAAATTTTTAAAGAGTTTCAGATAATGTTAAGGGATTTTAAGGGATTCCATCTGATTTACTCTCCACATTAGAATAAATTCCTTAAAGTTTTTTAAAATCACTTAGAATGTTTTGAAATCCCTTATTTTCTTTACCGTTTAAAATATTGTGAAAACTCTTGAAAATCCTTAAACTGTTTTGAATTCTTTTAAAAATTCCTTCACGTTTCTTAAAATATATCTTGAAATTCCCCAAAATGAAAAATCACTTAAAATATCTATAAAATCCTTTGAAATTTCTTAAATACCTGAGTAACGTCGGGTAAATTTCTACTAGTAAATAGATAAATAATAAGTAAATAAAAATAAAATGATTTTGGGAACTTTTTAGATATTCTTAATCTGAAACTTCAACCCAATATTCAGAACACTTCCTAATTTCCTTTTATTTACATTACTTTATTCCTTTTTATAAAAATATACACTTGATTAAATTTAAATTAATACTAATAGATAATAATACTTTAAAATAGATATAAACTACAAAATCTATTGTTTCATAATCATTTTCCATTGTTGAACGTTACTGGTTATTCTTATGCTAAATACTGATTATTTTTTGGATTTTGAACTATTAACTCAAACTGCATCGATTTGGTTCCGGTTTCATGTATCACTTCTATGGTGTAGAGTCCAGCATCACTAAAGTCTATCTTATTTATATAAAGATTATGTGACGTGTGGGAGGAATATGGCCAGATATCAATTTCGTATTTTTCATTAGCAAAAATCTCTTTTTTCTGTGGATTCAACCATCGAACCGTGAAATTCTTTGGATAAGCGTCAATATCAACAACTAGTGCCAAAAGTAGTCGCGGTTCACGTACGAAAATCTTCACTTTCTCTTCAGTTGTTAAATTTAAATATTTTACCTTCGGATCTGAAAATAGAAATCTAGGGTCAGTTTATTTAAAAACTTTAATTCTTCAACATAAATGACTTTTTAGATAAAATAACTCACCATAAATCTGGATGTAAGTCTCGCTCACTTTTCTTTCTTTTGTTTCGTAATTAATGAGAATGCACTTGTATAAACCTTCATCTTCTTTCGTGCTGTTCGTTATTTTTAATATATTTTTCACGTAAGTGACATTTAAATTATATTCAGGTGGATAATACAGTTCAAAACTTTGCTTTCGTGCTGACTTTAATAATGTGGTGTTCTATCAAAATATAATTGATTAAAATTTTATAATTTTATATGAATTTTCATTAATTCAATTAATTATTATATTGTGTTATTGTTAACAATGAATAAGTACCGTTGGTAGCTCCCAGGTCAAAATATAATTCGTCAAATTGGTGACTGGTGCATGACATTCAATTTCCAAGGTCCCTCCAATTAAGTCACATCTATCCATGGAATTTATGTTTGGTTTGTTTATCAACCGATGTTCTAAAATAAAACGATTAATAAAAATGATTTCCAAGAGGATATAATTTCTAAATTAATTACTCACTGAAGAATATTGTGGGTATCAGGCGCTCTTCATATCGACCATCAAGAGACTTTGCTTTACAAACGAACAAGCCATTATCTTCAGGTGTAAAATTAATTACTCTAAAACCAAATGAAGGATGGTAATTGAATCTTTTATCATTCGTCAGCACCTGAAACAATTATACTCTCATCATTTTCAATAAGATTTTATTCATTTTTCTATTTTTTCTATTTTTTTTTTTTTTACTTACGGTTACATTTCCGCGATAATGACGTTCAAGTTCCATTTTTACATCTCGAGATGCTGGATCGCAACCAAAAGTTGCTTCGAATTGTCTACCCAAAATATAAACTCTGGGTCCCAACTTTTGGCCAAAAAGACTTTTTGAAGCTGAAATTTGTACATCCAGCGTCATAATTATTAGATATCTAAAGAAATACTCTAATTCTCTATTAATTATATCTATAAATTCTCTAATAATATAATAAAATTATACCCACAGGTTACGTAGAAGATTGTTTTGTTAAAAAGATTAAATTCTGGATCCAAGTCTGTACTTGTGTCATTTTTTATTTCTATACATCCATAAAAACCACTATCTCCATGAACTGCTTTTGGACGTCGAAAAACGTTAAAAATCATGCCTAACTCGTTTCTATGTTGCGAGATTGTAAAATTAGACGTCTGCGACTGTAAATATTAAGATTATGATTATAAGATTATATATACATAAAAAAATTATCTATCCATAAAAAATGTTATATATTATTTCTAAATACTGAACAAATTGTATAAATACCCGTCTTGACTCGTCTTTTTTGTAATGAATGTAGTCCATTCCGGGATAATAGAAGTTCATAGACTTATTACCATGACAATACATTTCAAGGGCATCGCCTTCTTTTATCACAAAGGACGCGAATTCAACATCCTCCCATTCTTTTGGTTCAATTATATAAGCCTCTACGCCTGAAAATAATTATGGAAATTCTAAGAGCATTAAGCATTTTATTGAACTAATTAAACTAGTTATATAACATTTAGTGGATCATGATTTATCTATTGATATAAGCCACAAACGATTGACGTAGCGGAAAGAGGTCATTAGGTCAAAGGTTCACTAATCTTTTTTTCATAATTTATTTATGCATAGGAATTTATTTTATTTATGGATTATTATTATTCCTGGTTTTTCATTTTTAATCGTTATACTCACAAAGAATAGAATTTTTCTCTTTAAAATTGGATTTTAAAATTCCAGTAGTGGAAATTATAAAAAAAAGGATAATCTACTCACTTGCAAAAAAAGCAGAAGCAATTAGTGTAATCCCAATTTTCTTGAATTGAAACACCATTTTTGAACGTCGCTTAAACTTGAAATGTCAAAAATGTATCCACTGCACTACGAATGGCTATTTGGATAGGTACTGACAGAAAGATAATCAAATGAAGAGGGGACAATCTACCTCAATTGAAACTCCGCATCATATGCGTACACAGAGAGATAAGTGCAGCAATTTTTGTACATTTCTTTATTTGCATCTGAAACGATTTTCATCTCATTCTTTTAACAATAATGTAATTTCTCGAACAGATTCTTTTTCAAAATGAGAGATGAGGAAGAAAAAATAATGAAATTGTATTAAATAAGTTTAATCATATTATAAATAAATGAAATTATATTCGATAAATGAAATTATATTGAAGAAATAAAAGAACAGAAAATAATGAAGAAAATAATAATATATAACAAGCTGCAATGTTAAAAAATCTTTATTTTTATTACATCTGTATTACAGTCACATATTAATTCCATTTAATCAAAATTTTCGAGTCCCTCGACTTTTAATTCGAATTGCATGCTTTTAATTCCAGTTTCGTGTGTCACTTCCAAAGTATAAATACCCGCGTCATTATAGTCGATATCCTTAATGCAAAGTTTGGCAAAAGAGACCATTCTCCATGAAATTTGAACTAGAAATTTTTCGGATTTAGGAATGATGTTCTTCATTGGATTCAGCCTGAAATAAAATAATAAATAAAATTAATCGATGAACTGGAGTATATCTGATACTGGATAGTGTAAAAAAAGTTCACCATCGATTTTCGAATTTGTATGGGTAGGCGTCAATATTAACACGCAATTCCAGTGTCTCTCCCGGATGCCGGATAAATAATTTCTCTAGTCTATCAGTTGTCAAATTCACGTATTTAATAGTCGGATCTAAAAACAAAATTCTTTACTGTTAAAGCAATAAATTTTCAAAATTTTGAACAAATCAGTATATTCGAACCATAAATCTTGATGTAAAACTTGTCCATTGTTCTTTCCCCTGTTTCGTAATTGAAGAAAATACATTTATAGAGACCTTCATCTTCATCAGTCGCATTCTCGATTGTTAATATGCTCCTAGTTAGGAAATACGTAGGAGAATAATTACCATACAATTCAGTTTCTGTATTTATTGTAGCTCGCAAAAAGGACTCGCTCTGTGAAAATATGAATTACATTTTTATTGTAATGTGTTATTTAAATTACCAGCTTCCAATTTGAAGATGGTTCTTTTTTACATTCTCATAAGAGATCTCATCGATTTTTCATTTTATATGTAAAAATAAATTTTATGTAAAACCGTTTCTAATTTCGTAGTAATCTCAGTTTTTTAAATTCTTAATTTTCCTTAATTTAGAAAACTAAATTTACCTTTGGCAGCTCCCAAGTTAAAGAAGGTTTCGTCAAAGCGTTAAAAAATGAATTACAAGAAACTATTAAAGAATCTCCTCGAAGATTGTGTGGGGTGACACTTTGTCGACGTATTATTGGCACGTTTTCATATTTAGGCTCTAGAATATTCATTAATAAATTAATAAACTATGAAAACATAATATTAGATAGAACATATGTTTTTATACTCACTATACCATAAAAAATAAAAGATAATTTCTTGATATCGACCATCTGGGGCTTTCGCCTTGCAAACGAGCAAACCACTATCTTCAGCTGTAAAATTTACTAGTCTGAACCCACTTGTTGGATGGTAGAAAACTCTTTTTTCAGATGTAAGTATCTGTATTGTTAATTTTTAAATAATTTAATTTTTTCCTGGGGCTAATGTAAAATACCGAAAAAGTAAATACCGAATACACAAATTGATGAGAAATAAAAGTAATATACACTGTAAAAAGTTTCGATGAAAATTCCCACATAAATCATAGGAAATAAAAATACCAGTAATAATTGATGGAAATTTACCAAAATTGTGTCAAATTCCGTTGTAGGAATAGAATTTTACTTTATTTCTGCATGTAAAATTCCAGCGACGGCACCTGGATTTTTACATTGTTCTTGTAATATTACACTTCTAAATCCTTTTTCATTTTAGTGTAAATTTCCGTCAGTTATCGCTGGTATTTTTATTTCCTATGATTTTCGTGGGAAAATTACAGTTTTATTATGAAATTCACAAAATTACGGGAAAATAACCTTAGAAATGACTGTGAACTTCCAAAAAATTTGGAACTTTCCTGCAGAAATTATAGGAAAAAATTACAAAAACCAAATGTAATTTTCATCGAAATTTTTTACAGTGTATAATTCGATATTATATTATTTTATATTATATTCTTTGCAAATTTCTGTATTCAGAATTTATTTTATCAGTATTTTTTCTTCTCCTTCTTTTCTTATTTTAATTAACGATTTAAAAATATTATTAAATTTAAGATATTTTAAATTGAAGAAAACGTACTGTACGACTGCCTTGATTATATCTCTCTAATTCGACTTGTATTTCCGGTGATGTGGGTCGACAACCAATCCAGTCATAAAATCCTTGCCCTTCCACATATACGTCCTTCTTAATATCCTCGATAAAGAGATTTTTTCTAGCTACAATAGATAACGAATAATTATTATAATTCTTTCTTTACCTTTAAAATTGATATGAATTTAACAAAACATACATTTTACAAAGACGTACGTCTTGTTGAAAAGTTTCAATTCTTGATCGAAATCTATACTTGGCAGGCTTTGAACATCCATGCAACCGTAAAATCCTGTATCGCCATGCATTGTCTTAGAGCGTCGAAAAAAGTTGACAGAAACGCCCAAATCATTTTGATGATGAGATATTGTAAAATTGGAGGTGATATACTGAAGAATGGGAAACTTTGCGTTATAATTCTAGATTTTTTTTACAATCTAACAAATGACAACTTCCTGTTAATTTTTAATCCTTAAATTAAATTCAGATGATAATAATTACTTCTTCTGGATTGTCAATTCCAGGATAGTAGAAATGCATTCGCTTTTCAGAATAGCAAAATATTTCAAGAGCATCACCCTCGTTGATTGACATGATTTTAAAATCAATGACTGGTTTTAACGAGTTTGGAGTTCGACTTGTGACCGCAAATATGCCTACAAATTTGTACATCTATATAAATTTAAAATCTTAATATAATTACTTTTTCATATCATTGATGATTTCGAAAATCATTAAATTATGTTCATATCATTGAATATTGATTAATTGCTATTATTTGTACTCACCAGAAAAGAGAGTGGAAACAATTAGCGGAATTGCAGGATTTATGATAAAGTATCCCATTTTTTAAAATCTTAACTGAAATGTTAAACTTAATTCAGAAAAAGTCTACCTTGACAACACGACTGCTTAACTTTATACTAACAGAGTGATGCTCGAATAAAATGAGCGATAATTCACATCAATTTAAGCTCAATATCATATGTGAACTGAAACAGGTAGGAGGGAGAATAAAATTATTCTACTAACAATTGCAGGAGTTGAAAACATTAGTAGATAAGCATCATAATAAAAATATCTAATTATTTTATATACTGAAGCTTTTATATACAGCTGAAGAATGTGATTCAAAGAAATTAAATTACTTAATCAAAAGGAATGTAAATTAAATATAAAATTAAACAAAAAAAAAAAAAAA
>UCOH01006148.1:0-84301 GCA_900474275.1 Synergus japonicus
ATATATATATATATATATATATATATTTAAATTTATAGATTAGATTATTATATGTAAAATTATATAGAATATAGAGTTTGGACATCTTCTAATTATAACATATGCATATCTTACGCTCATTTGCACTGAACGAGAAACTTATTTTTCGAAAGTATGTAATTTCACCATGTTTTTCTCTTATATAGAACCAGGGCAATACACGGGACGATAGTACCGTTTCTCCGTTATGGATTGCCGCCGTACACAGAAAAAACTTACCTATGGTTAAATTCTTAATATCACATGGGGCTAATGTGAACGCAATTTTAGGTACTAAGCTTACAGTTTTGCAAGAATTGTGCTTGAGCTCTGATGATGAAACAGGTAAAACACTAAAGCTCGTTCATTAACAAAGAAAGATATAGCTGTGAAGTTGTATCAATTCTTGTGCTCAACGAGCACCTTGTTTCCTGGAAGCAAATATGATTTGTTTGCTCATAGAGAAAGCATTACATATTTAATTAATATTCGGACATCTAATTCGTGTCAACACAACAAATTTTTACTTTCTTTACATCAGCTTAAAATGTGATCATTTGGAAAGTTACACTTAAAAAATTAATTTTTCAAAATTATAATAAATGAAGAGTGTCATGTCATAATGAATTAACCCTCATTTTCAATTCGAGGATATTTTAATGCTGCACATATATAGGGCAAAAAAATGGCCTAAAAAAAGTCAACCAGTTTCGAGGAATCACACGATAGAAATATACTGATTAAATAAAAAATCAATACTATCTAATTAAGTAAATAATTCCTAATAATTAAATAATACTTCTTGGAAGCAAATATGCTTCCACATAAAGAAAAGTGATCATTGAGCACAAAAGTTGATACAACTTCACAGCTAGTTATTTATAATTTTATCTTTTTCAGAAATTGTTACATACCTGGTGGAGAATGGAGCCGACATTCATAAACGATTTTATTATGGTGGAGAAACATGTTTAATGAATTGTATTTTGAAACCAAACGATAACGAATTCCTTGTTCTCCTAAAATATGGCGCGGATATCAATGCCCTAGACATTTTTGGTTTAAAAGCATTGCATTTGGCGATTGTATACGACAAAAGCAATATTGTCAAAGAAATCCTATCCCACAATGCAAATTCATATGTGACATCAGGCCAATTCCATGATGATAATGTTCTATTAAATGCTTCCAATTGTTTTGCTATAAATACATTCGAATATTTAGGTAAATTTATTGAAATAATAATAGTTCAATGTTTATAATGATTAGTAATAATGTTTGGTTGAGCCCTCCCTATTTATCCTCTATATTACGAAATATAAATGTTAATTTATATCACACTGAATGGTGCATAAAACTATTTGATACTAGGGTGGGAATCTTTTTATTAATGTTTGATTAATCTGGAATAGGTTGGAAAGGATTAAAATCTGCTATGTGACACTTTTTTATGTGAAGATACAGATATATAGATAAAGATGAAGAAGTTGATTGAAATGGATTAAAATTATATCGAAAATGTTCAAAAACGACATTGCTTTGGATTAAAAGAGTAGAAAAATCGCCCACATTCCGACTACTTTCTATTTAGTTTAATCCACTGCTTTTTACCGGGGATAGACATATTATTTCCACCTGCCCCTTCAAGAGCATTAGGATCATAAATAACATTGTATTTAATTTATCAGTTAAGAAGTTTCACCATTCAACTGAGAAACTAGCGGACGCTTACGAACTGATGGGATACGTCATGTTAGAACGTAGTAGAGCTTTAAAGAAAAAGGCCTTTACATTTTTGAACAAATCTCTGGATATTAGAAGAAATTGCGGGCTGAACGGAAGACTATTACCAAAGAATTTTGGTACAATAACAAAAATTATTTTCCCAAATGCGAGGGAGTTTATTACAAAAGAAGATTTGAATAGGATTATGACAGATTTAAATGAAAGAAGAATGCAATTTCTTATTTCTTGTGAAAAAATTCTTGGTTTGAGTAATATTCAGACACTCCGGAATATAACTATGGCAACTGCGTCATATGATTTGTCAAATAGGTAATGTATTTCAGTATTCTATATACATTTAGGAACGAAAATTTTTCAAATATTAATATATAAATTGTTTAATGTTTGGATATGTTAAATATTGTCTAATTTTTGTTGATATTTTCAGGATATCTTTGTGGAGAAGAATACTGGAAATTGTAGTGGAGCAAGATCGTGTAAGTTCAACTTTAAAAATTATTGTCAATTTTAAAAACGTATGCCAATTACTATATTTATGTATTAATTGTAGGTGCATTTATTATATTATAGATGTACTTATTTATGTTCATTTCATGAGCACTTTGCTCATTTCTTATGGCGTCGATCTATGTGTCTTGTTACATCAAACAAATATATTTTTTATATTCAATAACTCCGCCCCTTTGAAAACGGCTAAATAATTTGACAATAAAAGCAAAAAAAAAACTGCAATTGAAGCCCCAGATACAATAACGGGATGCGCGCGCTCGAAAACGCATAAAAGTATTGTCTCATGATATCCAAATTTTAAAGTTTAAAAAATTAAATTTTTAAAAATGTAGGCTTGTAGAGAATAATAAAATGGAACTTTTTTCGTCCAATGTATATTTTTAATACTAAAAATGAAAAAGGGAAAAAATATTTTCTTCAAATTCAATTATATTTTAAAACCTAAATTGTGAAATCTTAGCCAAATTAAATTTTTTAAACTTTAAAATTTGGATATCACGAGACGCTTGGACAAAACTTTTATGCGTTTTCGAGCGCACGTCCCGTTATTCCATCCGGAGCTTCAATTGTAGTTAGCTGATTCATCTGATATTTCTATCTGCACTTCACATCTACAATTTAGTCAATTACTTAAAATGTCATTTTCGAGTTCCAGGAATCGAATTATCTCTATATAATTAAAAAATTTGATTTGAAAATTCACATTATTACAAATCTCCCTATGAACGTGCCGGTACTAGGCGATAGAGGATAAAAAAAAGAAACATAATAGTCCTCTGGCAAAATTTGATTTGGACCTTAATTTGAGCAGAATAAAGTTTCAAAGTTGGGCATGATGAAACAATCAGAAGCGATAAGTGAACCGCCATTACGCACACTATCTTAACACTTATGAGACAAACAAGTGGTTGCTAAATCTCGCTGCGGATTGGTTCATTATGCCCAACTTTGAAACTTTATTGTACCCAAACTAAGACTCAGATCAAATGTTAGAATTTTTCTTTTTCTTTTTTTGTCTTCTATCACCTAGTACGGGGGCGTTCATGGGTGGTAGGACACCCTAATAAGGAAGCGATTAATAAAAGCTTTGAGTAGAACTTTTGCTTGTACATACTTATAGTTTTAATTCGTTTTTGTCACTATTAATTATTTCTATTACTTTCAGACTGTGCTTCATAAAAGCTTGGATTTTATGAATCATCTTGAAAAACTTTTTGATGAAATACATGAAAGTTTTCATGAAAATGATTCGGTGAAAATTTCTAATATTATAGTGTTTTTTGAGCCACTGTTTATGTTAATCTCAAAATCGAAATTAGTTTTGAAGGTAAAGTATTCATTATATAATTGCTTGCCTAATTAACAATTTTAATGTAAAAAGATTAAAATTATATATTCCTTCGCTTTGTAGGCAAAAATCTACTTATTTTGCCAACATTGATCTAATTTCAATATTTCTTGTGCTAAATAAACAGATTGAATTTTTACGTTAGAGCTCATCTAACACTTTTAAAGGATTTTCCTAATTTAAAAAATCACAAAGAGGCAGCGGCGAATCCAGAGGGAAAAAACATCAGCTTCCCCCCCCCCCAAAGACTATAGTCTTAAATTTTTTAATTATTATTAACCTCCCTCTTGAGAGTGCAGAATGAAGGGGAATTATTAGGTGCACCCTCCACCCACAACCAGAAATTCCATCTCTGCATTCGCCCCTGCAGAGAAGAGAAAATTATAAGTATTTGGAAATTAATAAGTTTTAAGTTTAATTATAAATAAGAGAGCGATTAGTATGTTCATTAATATTTTGAAAAACAAATTATATACTTTTTTCTGAAGATAAAGCAAATTGTCCCATAATTTAATGACATGAATAATGCAATTATTATTTTACACATTATAATTTTGGAAACCATATCGAAAATTTTATTGTAATAAACGATATTATTTGTTTAGATGGATTCAAGGAGAGAGCTTCCTGAAAACTACTATCAGGTATGGCTCCATGAGATCATAATTTCGATGTGTAAATTGATAAGACTGCTTTTGGAATGTGCAGAAACCGAAAAAGATCATACTGAAATTCGAAAAATTGTGTGGAAATTTATCCATTGCTCAGATACAGATCAAGAGGACTCAATGAAAAGTTTAATTTTAAATGTTAGTATTGAGCACATGAATTCTTTAATTTGTTCGAGGTTCTCCGACGTCTTCGTGAATATGATCAAACTACTTTTAGACTTTGGAGCCGATGTAAATGCGAGGGATATATTTTATGAAAATAGAACTCCTCTGCATTCAGTATGGTCGAAGATAATTGGGAAGAAGCATCAATTACTTGCCGATGTAAGTGAAATATTCTGATTATATATTAAATCTAACTTTTCATGCACTAAAAGCAAGCAACATATCTTTAAAATAATTAGAGATGTTGAGAAGTAGCATGTAGTCATTAACCGTAAGAGATAATTTAGTTTCGCAAACCTTCCTCGCCCATGAATAATAAATAATTTTCACTAAAACGATTGTACGAAACGGAGGTAAATTTTTTATCAAAAAATATTTATTATTGCACACCTAAAGATGATGAAACTAAATTTCCTCTTAATGGTAATTACCGCAATTATTATATAGTTTGTTCTTATTTTTACAGCTTGTAAAACTCTTTTTGGATTATGGATCTCATATCGACTCACTAGATATATATGCCAATACATCGATCAAGCAGTTAGACGAAACATCATTGACTAACATTAATTTTATGAACTATATGAGTTTAAAGTGCTTCGCTGCACAAGCAATTTGTGCACATGGAATTCAGTATAATATGGAACTTTTACCGGCACATTTGCACCACTTTATCGAATGGCATAGATAATTATAATGTAATTATAAAAATTGTATATAAAAATTTTGTATATTTGTTTACTGCAGAACGTTTAAAATAAAAAAATTATTTTAAGAAAATACGAAATTTTTATAAACGCTCTTTATTTTCCCACATTCCATTCGAAAACTACATTTTGCATGGCGTAATAATGAGAGGAAAAGAGACACAAGTATATTTTGGTCTTTTTTTCTCTTATTATGACGCAATTAACGCAAGATTATAGAGCTTTTGGCCAGGAATGGTTGGATTAAGAATTCTGGGATTCGGAGTCTACCTTCCAGTAATGGGGCTTTAGTTAATTATAACATTCAGCTTTATTCCATAATAACTCAAGCACTTTACGAGTTCCGTCCTATGGTAGCAGAAAACATAAAGCAGAAAGCTGAAAATCGTAAGAGTGAAAGAGACAGATAGATTTTCTTTCTCTTTCACTCTAATGATTTTCTGCTTTATGCTGCTTTGCGTTTTCTGCTGCTATAGGACGGCACCCTTAGAGGCGCGTTCAGATTTCCCACTAGGGTGCACCTCGGGTACTGCGTCCTTTTCTAACATATTGAAATTTCGACTTGTAAGAAAAGGACGCAGTATCCGAGGTGCACCCGGGTGGAAAATTTGAACGCGCCTTGGGTGGCATCCCATGGATCCGGAATGCGTTGCGGTTTGGTGTAAAACTATGAGAGTGAGAGAGACGCGCCATCACTACTATCTCTCTCACTCTCATGTTTTGCGCAAAAACGCAACGCATTTCGGATCCATGGGTGATGGGATGTTACCCTTCCCGATCCCTACCTTACCAATGGTTCGAAAGTACATCTATATTGTTTATTTCATGGTAGGCTGTTTATCTTTGTGCGCTCATTTTTTGTCATAAGTCTATGCAAGTCTATCTGTGTATCTATCTATGGTAAATTTGACAATGTTGTTTATTCTTTTCACGGTTAAGTTAAGTGCTTAAGTTTAAAACGTTTAAAATAAACAAAATGTATTATTCCCTTCTTGGAATAGTAATATTATTTCAATTAGCATTTACGGTTTCCTGGAAGGTAAATAATCTTGAAATTATACAAATAATTAAAAATATTTGGGTTATGTATAAATGATATATCCGCCCAGAATGACATTGTTAGTAAAATTGTAAAGGGTGTTGGAGGCAAATTCTAATTTAAAAATTCGATTTCTTCATTTTACTCAAAAAATATTAAATCTGCAATTGTTTCCTTATGTAGAATTAATCAATTTTTAACTAGAATTATGCGTACAGAATGAGAAAATATCTAATTCAAATATTTTTTAACTAAAATGAAAATATTCAATTTTCAAGATAAATTTTGAATTCTTCATTTTATGCAAAAAGTATTGAAATTAAAGATTTTTTCGCTCTGTACGCAGTCTTATATTTGAGATAAGATTAGTGCTACAGAGCAAAAAATATTTATCTATAATTTTTGTTGAGTAATTTGGAGAATGGAATTTGGAGCTCTACACTTGAAGCTTATGAAAATAAAATACAGTATTTGTAAATAACGTCCTAATTCTCTCCCTCTTGACTAACAACTTAATTATATATTTCATTAATTAATTCAATAATGAATTTTTTTTCTATTCAGTTATTAATGAATTATTTAATTAACGAATTAATTAAGAGAGGATGAAAAGTGTGCAGTTTTTGGTTCTTTTGGAAATTTTTTCAAGAGAAATTGGAAGATTATTCTTTATTTTTTAATGTCTTGATTTTTTGTAAATTCATTACTCTTTATTACACTTTCAGGTACCGGAGAATTTTGCAAAAACGGGACACTCCAATAACTGGGCGGTATTGGTAGATACTTCACGTTTCTGGTTCAACTATCGTCATGTTGCCAATGTACTTTCTATTTACCGCAGTGTCAAGAGATTGGGAATTCCCGATTCTCAAATAATTCTAATGATAGCCGATGATATGGCCTGTAATCCAAGAAATCCAAGACCAGCAACTGTATTCAATAACATTAAGCAACACATAAATGTTTACGGAGATGATGTCGAAGTAGACTATAGAGGTTACGAGGTTACGGTAGAAAATTTCGTCAGACTCCTAACTGGACGTTTACCACCTGAAACACCTAGGTCTAAAAAGTTGCTTACGGATGAGGGTTCAAATATTCTAATTTACTTGACAGGTCATGGAGGAAATGGTTTTCTAAAGTTTCAAGATTCTGAAGAAATAACTAGTCAAGAATTGAGTGATGCTTTAGAGCAAATGTGGCAAAAGCGGAGATATCATGAAATTTTATTTGTCGTCGATACTTGTCAAGCAAGCTCTATGTATGAGAAGTTTTACTCACCAAATATTTTAGCTGTTGCTTCTAGTTTAGTTGGCGAAGATTCGTTGTCCGTAAGTATTTTTTTATACATTGACTAAGCTTTTTTCAGGCGTTTTTTTTAAATTAATAATACATACAATTTTTAATATTTATAATTGGAACTTTTTAAAAAATATATTTTAGCAAGTCTTATACTAAAAAGAATACATGGTTATCAATTTAAATAGACATAATAAGGGTCGCTGTAGCATCTCAAAGAATGTGTCCCGGAAACGACACCCCTACCTGGCTGACATGATTCAGCTGCTCCAAGGCATCTGAAACAAAAAAAATCAAAGAGATTCTTTAAATATACGAGTACGAGTATTAAGTATACGAGTAAATAGCCGGAACCAAAAGAAATAAAAAATTTTGAAATTTTTTTTTGTGAATTAAAAATTTTCTTGGATGGTTTTTGACTTATTAAAAATTTAAAAATCATTATTACATTATCATCAGAGAGAATGTATTATTTTTTATTTATTATGATTCGGACTGTATCCAAACATCTGCTATGCCTGGTCCATACAGAATTCTTTCTTTTTCGACGTTTATTGCTCTCCTAGAAATCCTGACGTGTGACATTTAGATAATATTTAACATTATTTGACGACTATTTCTGGTTTAGAGAAACATTCACAAATGTCCACAGGAATTATATTAAACCACTAAAGTATTTAATGTGGACCCCTGCACTGTTCCTGGTATCAAAGAAACATAAAAATAGAAGTAAATTTTGATATTATTAATTTGCAGCACCACGTAGATCCAGCCATCGGAGTTTACATTATCGACAGATACACTTATTATGCATTGGATTTTCTGGAGAAAGTGGAACCATCCAGTTCAAAGATGTTGAGCGAATTCGTAAGTATATCCATTTAAGTAAATAATTATATTCTTCATTTTATTCAACGAAAATTACAGATAAATATTTTTTCGTTCTGTGGCGCTAATCTTCTTTCAAATATAAGACTACATACAGAGCGGAAAAATATTTAGTTTCAGTACTTTTTGCATAAAACGAAGAATTCAAAGTCTAACTTCAAAATTGAATATCTTCATTTTATTTAAAAAACATTTGATTTAGATGTTTCTCGCTCTGTTCGCATAATTCTAGTTAAAAATTGATTAATTCGACAGGGGGAAAAATTCCAATTTTAATATTTGTTGAGTAAAAGAAGAAATCGAATTTTTAGATTAGAATCAGAAAAGATATCAGAGATTTAAATAAAATTAAATGAGCATTACTCCCTTGATTTCAGAGTGTTTTAGTCACTTGTTTTAAACAAAACCCCTTATTTAAAAAAATTAAAAACATCAAATGTTCAAGAAGCCTAGGTGGTTAGATAAACGTTGTCATTTAGAAGAATTTTTGATACCACAATAGCGTAAAAAAATGTTTCTCTTTAACAATTTTTTCCGGAAATGAAAGAATCGATTTTGACAATATTCTTTCGCAAAAATGTGTTTTTGAATGTCAGATTTTTTCATTGATCTTATAATTACAGCTGAAAGTCTGTCCCAAACATTACTGCCTCTCCACTGTGGGTGTAAGGACGGATTTGTTTAAAAGAGACCCAACGACAGTGCCCGTCACTGACTTTTTTGGATCCTTGAGGCCTGTGGAAATTACTAGGAGTATAGTCACTGTGATACCTGAAAAATCTAACAAAAGTACCAAACCGGAACCTGAGGGAAAATATAGATATATTCCACAGTTTCCAGATTTATCAGTATTTAGAAACAGTTTATAGATCGCCATACGATTTTTCAATTGAAATCAACATTATTTAACGATATTATATGCTGTGCATATTTAAAAAAGTAAACATAAATATAAGTTATGATATTCTACACTTCGTTGAATAGCTTTTTCCCAATTGAAATTTGCAGTTCGAAAAACTTTCCAATATATATATATATAATTTTTAAAATAATATTTTTTTAAGCCAATACGAAAATCTTCAATTGAAGCGTCAACTTTTCTTTAACTTTTTTTCCTTTTTTCGGTTGAGTCGGGCTGATAGAATAATTATCTTTCAGAAGGTTACAGTCTTAAACAATCGTGGTTGGGTATAATAACAATAAAGCAGCATTAAAATATAAATTTGATCGGTTAATATCTTTACTATAATACAAGAGTCTTAATACAGGCCGCCCTAAACAATGACACTTATGCACTATATACAGACTAAACTTATGTTATAACCATTTTCAGCCTTCGGTTATACTGCGTTTAAAATGCATTTCACTAATTGATTAGTGGTTATAAAACGTTACTATTGCGTTAATAAATGAAAACACTAAAGAATTAGCTGAAGATATTTACTAACTAACTTTAGTAAAATTAATTTGTGGTTGTCTTACTATTCTATTAGTGAAATGCTAAAAATTTGCTATTTTACTAGTCAAACATTCGAATACTAATTCAATTAATGAAATTTTCACTAATTCAGATTTGAACAGCAGATTACACATAAATACATTACTCACATCCTACTTTAGTTTAAAGACAGTGACATGCAATTCATCTAACTGGAAGTGTTTATAATAATAACGCTTCTATAATGCACAAATAGCACAAATTGAGTTCTTCGATTGAAGATCTCCTTTGCTAATACAATGTGTTACGTGAGAGAACTATGCGTCCAAAATTTTTGCACATGGTCTTCTTCACTGGAGACTTCATCGTCTATGTCGATATCGTAGTTAGTTGATGTATCATTCTCGTCTGCAAATATTCCAGTGTTACCAATAAAATATTTCTTGCATCAGGAGCAATTAAATATGTGATTGTAATGATATTGTAAGTAAGGATGTTCGATTCTTTGGAAAGAATCGATTCTTGAGTTAATCCTAAATCAAATAGACGAGAATCAATTCTTCGAAAGATCAACTTGGAAAGAATCAATCTTCTAAAGATCGATCTTTTAGAGACGTATACAAGAAGTTAATTTAGGACGTCAATTTTTTCTTTCAATAATTCCTTAAATTGTTATTAGATTTTTGGTATTATGATGAAAAAGGGAAGAACAGTTGGAAACTTTAAATTAAGCCAACACCTTGATCTTCAGGGAAGAGAATCAGTTCTCGGAAGAATCAATTGGGTTGAAGTTTCAAACGACTAATATGACGAAATTTTTTTGTGCAATTATTGAATTAAGATATCAAAAAAAAATTCCTAAAATCATTTTATTTTTATCTATTTACTAGTAGAAATTTACTTGGCGTTGCCCGGGTTTTTAATAAATTTCTAGCGATTTTATAGAGATTTTAAGTGATTTCGGCAAATAAAAGAAGTCAAAACAGTTTAAGGATTTTCAAGAGTTTTCACAAGATTTCGAGGGATTTTTATATTTATCAAAAGGCCGTTTCTGAGATTTTTAGAAATTTCTATAGATTTCACAAGAATTTAGTGACAAGTGATTGTAATGAATTTCAATGGATTTTAAAAGAAATCAAGAGAGTTTAAAGATTTTCAAAAGATTTAAAAACAATTTAAGTGATTTTAAGAAATTTTCAGGAATTTATTCTAATGTGAGTTAATTAAATTAAATCCCTTAAAATTACTTGAAATCCTTTTAAAACTTTTAAATCTTCTGTAAATCTCTTGAAATATATTCAAATCTCTTAAAATTCCTTAAAATTCCTCTAAATCCTCTAAAATTGCTAAATACGAATTTTGAGTTTTGGGAACAGTGGGAACTTTTTTTTATGTTCTTATTATTACAATCAGTGGCGTAGATAACTTTTTTCGATGGGGGGGGGGGGGGATTATGACTTGGTAAAAAATTCATAAATCTTTTTTCTCACGGAACAGAGTAATTTTCTTAATTCTAACGTGATATTAAAAGACTCATGGGGGGGATTGATCCTTCCGACCCCCCCCTTATCTACGCCACTGATTCCAATAAATGTAAAAAAAATAGTCAGACTACACTGTAAAAAAAACTTCAATTATTTTAATTGAAGTTTTTTACAATTACCGTCGCTGAATGAATATTGAATCAAAAGTAGTTGAATTTTCAACAAAATAGTTGAATTTTCAATCACAGTAAATGAAAAATGGTTGAATTTTCAATATATTTCTAACAGTGTAGACGTCTGAATCTGCAACCCAATGAAGAATCAGCTTACTAGAGAATCGATTCAAAAGATCGATCATTTCGCCGCAAAAGATCAATCTTCAAAGAATCGAACCAGAATCCAACATCCCTACGTTGTGAACTTACCAAGGGTCAGAGATTTGTTATGTATGCAAGGACCAACATGTCGAGTTTCCAACGCAAAACCCGTAATGCAAGCGTCCCTTATAATGTGACACCAGCTAGGGTATGTGATGTTATTTGTGGCACATAAGAGAGTTAAAGACGGATTTCTCTCTGTATCTCTCTCCAGACTCCAGTTTTGAAAACGATGTCGGTTTAAGGGACAATGATAAGTGCAAGTCACACAGCGGGGTTGACGGGAAAAGAGATCCGTTAAGCAGGTCTGTCCGTCTCTGCAACGTATTGTTGTACAGTCTGCAGCTTCTGAAAGTAATATAATGATTAATAGATTTCATAAGCGACTACGTTCCAATAAGCAATAAATTATTATCCAGTCTTACGACCCTGTCTTGTATGCTGAACTCACTTCCCGTTCAGCTTCCGCCTTTGCTCTGGACGTAACAGATTATGTTTTATTTTTCAACAGAAGTCGACTCACCTTTGCAATGGCCCTTATAAGCGATGGGAATGGCGCGACCTGCACGGCATGCAGCAAGTCGCAAATGGCAAGCACTTTTGTAAGTATTTCCGTCAACTCCGCAGACAGGGCGCGCGTCGGCGTCCTGGTGCGGTGCCTTGGGACACCTACGGGCGCACCTTACACAATGTGGGCTCAAGTTCTGGTCCAGCAAGCAGCTTCGACCCTGACCACACCGTACTCGGGCACATGTACCTGCTCGACAAATGGAACTTGTATAAGGGAACTCTTACAGTATAAGGGAGCTCTTACAAAGTATGCTAATTAAATACAAATAGCCAAAAGGAACTCGTGGAGGGGATATTGTCAGGGAATTGAAAATCTATCTGACAATCCAAGACTCCAGAGAACCTTAAGGAAGAGTGCATCAAGTCAGCACTTATTTTGCCGTCGACATGACTGAGACAAGATGAAATCCATGAATACCTAAATGTCTTTGACCTAGTACAGGTGCACTTCCCTGGCTTGGAGCTTGATTACGCGCCGGTTGAAGGGGCCTCTGAGCTATAGCTATACCCACCCGGGGGCTCAGCCTGCAGGGCCAGGAAGGTAGACTGAAGAATAGCTAGTCGCATAGTTTAGAACATAAATAGCAATGGGATTTACCCAGGAGGCTTGGAGAAAAGTCAAATTGATTTTCACACAATATTATGCAGAAAAATCCACTATCGAATGCAATTTATTCAATTGACTTCTTTGATTTATTCCAGGATACTCACTTTGACAATGACCGTTGTAAGCCATAGCGAGCACATGACTACCCTTCTTACAAGCTCGTCTTTTAAGTCTGCAGAGGTTTCTGTAACTTCTGCCATCTGTTCCACAAACAGGTCCACCACCTCTTGGTGTCTTACATTTTGGACTGCACACACATCTTGGTCTTCCTCTTCGCACAACACATTTTTTACCTTCTTCACAGCGCACTTCAGCACAATTTTCTGTAACAGTTTTTATCACAGTTTACTCTTTATTTAGTTTACTCTTTATTTATTTTGCTATTTTTTACCCTGGTGGAAGTAAAAAAATAGAAAAGGATGGAAATTTTTGGATAGAAAAGGATACAGATTTTCTATCCCATGGGATAGAAAATCCAAACATTTCTCTCCTTGATAAAAATTGATAGAATTTTGATAGAATATTGATTTTATTATTGCATATTAATTGAATATTAATTTGGTTTTTGTTTTGATTGAATATTAATATTTTTATTTAGTTTACTCTTTTTTACCCTATTGGAAGTAAAACGATAGAAAAGGATTAAGATTTTCTATTCCTACAAAATCCAAGAATTTCTATTCTTGATAGAAATTGATAAAATTTTGATTTTTTTTTTTTATTGAATATTCATATTTTTATTTATTTTACTCTTTTTTATCCCGTTGGAAGTAAAAAGATAGAAAAGGATAGAAATTGATAGAAATTTGATAGAAATTTCTATCCTTTGATGCATCAAATGCTATGTTTTTCTATCTTTGTGTGTATCCATCGTTTTCACTAGGCTCTATCTTTTTCTATCTCTTTCAATTTTTCCCAAAAAATTTTAATCTATTCTATCCATTTTTTCTACCTTTTTCTATCTTTCAGTCTATCTCTTCCAAATAAATTTGATATATTTTTCTGTCTCATTTTCAATCTTTTTCTATCCTTAGTTTTAAACTTATTAATTTTCAAATTTGATTCTACTTTTTAAATTTTTAATTTTTTTATAAGATCCGCTTTTCTCTATCTCATAGATATTACTTACAATAATAATCAAAATGTTTAAGTTCTATCATTTTTTATTTTAAAAGAAATTCAAATTGCGAAAAGAGACACAACAATCCCTTTTGAAAGTAAAAGGATAGAGATTTTCTATCCCTCCCTCCTTTTGCATCCATGGATTGCAAAAGGGATAGAAAAAGATTGGCGTCGATAGACGAATGATACAGAAAGATAGAAAGATGTTGATTCAAAAGGAAAGAGATTATTGTAGAGATAAAAATAAATTGGCATGGATAGGGAAGGATACATTTTTCCTTTCTATTTCAATCTTGAATATTGAAAAAGATTCAAATAGATAGACTTTATATCTTTTTACTTCCAACAGGGTGGTATAAGATATATGGTATACAAAGATTAAAACGTTTGCATAAGGGTAGATATGGATAGAAGAATAAGGATTAATAAGGATTGGGTTCTGGTAGTATACTTCGAGAGAGATAAAAAAGTATTAAAATGATTCTACTAAGATAGATAGATAGAAAGATAAAAAATTGAAATGGATACTCTTGATAGTAGACTTCAAGAGAAATAGAGAAGAATTCAAATTATTATATGTGAATAGATGTGGATATAAAGTTATGGATTGGAAAGAATAGAATTCCTAGTAGATTTTTAAAAATATAGAAAAAGATTGAGACGATTATATTAAGGATAAACATCTCTGTTGGAAGTAAAAAGATATAAAGTCTATCTATTTAAATCTTTTTCAATATTCAGGATTGAAATAGAAAGGAAAAATGTATCCAAATGCATCTTTCCCTATCCATGTTAATCTATTTTTATCTCTACATTATCTCTTTTCTTTTGAATCTCCATCTTTCTATCTTTCTGTATCCTTCGTCTATCCACGCCAATCTTTTCCTATCCCTTTTGCAATCCATAGATGCAAAGTATACACTTAGGAGGAATAGAAAATCTCGAAAATTTCTATCTTTTTACTTCCAACAGGAATGGATAAAAATGTAGTGATTGAAAAGGATAACCTTGGCAATATACTTCAAGGGGGATAAGAAAGGATTGGACAGACGATAAGAGGATAGAAATGGATAGGAATGGTAAAAATTGAAATGTGGATATAAAGTTATGTATTGGAAAAGACAGGCTTCCTAGTAGATTTTAAAAAGGATAGACTTGGTAATACATTTTAACAGAGGTAGGAAAGGATTGGAAAGACTAAAAGGATAGATATGAATAGAAATGGTACAGATTGAAATAGATAGACTTGATACTATACTTTAAGAGAGTTAGAGAAGGATTGAAATTATTATATGTGGATAGATGTGGATATGGAGGTATGGATTGAAAAGGATAGGCTTCCTAGTAGATTGTAATAAAGATAGAAAAGGATTGAGATGATTAGATTAAGGATAGACATGGATAGAAAGGTAATGATTGAAAAGGATAGAAATTATTATACGTGGATAGATGTGGATATAAAGTTATGAATTGGAAAGCATGGGCTTCCTAGAAGATTGTAAAAAGGATAGAAAAAGATTGAGAGGATTATATTAAGGATAGACGCGGATAAAAATTTGGTGATTGAAAAAGATAGGCTTGGTAATATACGGGGATAGGAAAGGATTGAACAGACGGTAAAAGGATAGAAATGGATAGGAATAGTAAAAATTAAAATGGATAGACTTGGATTGAAATAATTATCCAAGGATAGATATGGATAGATTAGTAGAGATTGAAAAGGATAAGCGTGTAGAAGAGATAAGTAAGGGTTCCAATGATTAGACCAGTGATAGACATGGATAGGAAAGTAGAGATTGAAAGAGATTCAGGGCCGGGCGCAAGGGGGGGTTTAGGTGGTTCAAAACCCCTCCCATAGACAAATTAAAATTAAAAATAAGTTTTTACTTTACACCAAAGAAGATCGTTTGAAGGAAATTTTTTTATTGTAAAATATGAATTAATCATAGTAGTATTTCGAATCCCCCCCCCCCCAACATGAATTCCTGCGCACGGCCCTGAAAAGGATAGGCGATGCAGTAGATTGTGAAAGGGATAGAAATAGATTAGTGTGGATAGGCGGAGAATAAATAAAGATTAGCGTGGGTAGAAAGGTAGAAATATTGAGATTCAAAAGGAAAGCGATTATTGTAGAAAAAAAATAGAAACAGATTGGCGTGGATAAGGATAGATACATTTGGATTCATTTTTTCTTTCTATTTCAGTTCTGAAGATTGAAAAAGATTCAAACAGATAGACTTTCTATCTTTTTATTTCCAACTTTGTCTTTTTGTATTAGCTTGCCTCTGCAAGGGTAGCAATGTACACCTCCTCCAAGAACTCTCCAAAAGAAAAGACTTCCGCTGTCCAGATCCTCATCAGAGTAGGCGGTTGAAGCAGCGGAATTGGAAGCACAACATCCTTCCCGTGTAGTTCCTTCCGATAGTAGTTCTTTACAGCGATTATTATTCATAGATGACCAGCACATGCCACCTGAAATGGAAGAATAAGCGAAATTGATGCTTGAGGGTAAGTATAAAAATAAAAACTTCACTTTTGCTGGAAGTAGTACATGGTTTCCAGTGAAATGGAAACAATTGCAAACATTCTTAAGTTGCGAAACATTTCAGTAACGCGGAAAGCATAATAGGCACAACCATAAAACAGATGCAAGGATCGTGTACACAGTTTATCTCACAAGATGTATAGATAAGAGGTTCCAGTAAAATGACTCGCCAAAGAATTTCATCAGCTTGCTGAAGGAATTAATGAAATAAGATATTATTTAAAACATTTTTTAAGATAAAAATGTTTAGTTAAAAAGTAAATAATTAAATATTGTATAAATTTCTATTTTTATATTTATTTTTCTTATTTTTATTTATTACAGGGATTGACCACTAGAAGCGATGAACTTGAGCCAAGATGATTGGCGGATGATCAGTGAAGCAACATAAAGCAGTCATGCATCATTGCCATCTCTCTCGAGTCTTTCATGATGCAATATATAATGGTAATTCTTATTTTAAATATAGATTTAATGACCTAATCATATTTCTCAATTTAACTACTTTATATTTGAATTTGTTTTGATATTGGATAAATTTCAATTTGAATTCATATGCACCATATTCTAACATCCTTCAGATCTAAAAATGCCATCTTGTTACCATTTGAAAGTATAATTTATAGTAAGTGAATCAAATAATATTTTTTCATGTGTAGTTGCATTTTAGTAGTTTTCTTTAGTTTATTTTCTTGGATAGGTACATTTATCACGACTCAAACACGATTTCCGCTTGACTTTGGCGGCAAAATAATTAGTATATCTTTGTATGCTAATATCAAACGACGAGAATATGTTCGTAACATAGTTTCAATAGCAGCCGGATCCGTTGAAGATTCTCATCGGAATGTGCTGTATATTTATATGGTGAGTAAGAAAAGCAACTTTTTTGAACGTGACCAATTGTAAATGGAACTCATCTTCAGCCTTACACTGAGTATAATCTTGAGACAACTTTCTGCGGAAAAAAAGAACTTCTTATTGAAGGCTGTGGTAAATAAGTAAATAGAAGAGTACTTCCTTTTCCTCATAATACACGAGTATCACAAGTATATAAATAAAATAAATAATTCGAAATTACCGGTAAAATAAAAAACTTGCCTTTCTTCAAAATAAATCTCCATATTTTTCCATTGAAAACTTAAGGTTCTTTAAAAAAAACTGTTATTATTACATTCTCATCAGAGAGAATGTATTATTTTTTATAAATAATAATAGAGATTTATGAACTAAGATATTTACGATATTTTAATATAACATTAACTTTAAATGCACCATAGAACTCTAATTCGTGACCATATAAGTACTATAGGACTCTACTACAACCATAAGTACCATGTAACTTTATTGTCCAACCATAAAAGCCTATATACAATTGGCGTCGAATACCGTGTAAGGCATTATGCTCACCTATACGCACACCATCGATTTGCGCGTTTACATATCCCATGTATACACGGCAACTAGACTGAAATGCAAATAGAAAAACGTGTATTTGCCGTTTGGATAAATCAACTAGATAACCATTATTATCCTAAAAATACTGCCTATAAGTATAAGTATCATTACTGATATTGACTTATCCTAATTGTAGATACCAGTTGTTTATTTGAATGCCAGTAAAGAGGTGGGCGGGTGCATAACACGTGCATCAAAGGCCCGCGTTTTTCTTGGAACACAATGTCTTACGCAGTATTCGAAGGGCTTTATTCTACTTGAAGGCTTTGTTGTTCCTCAATGCACACCGCATGATTTTTCTGTGCAGTCATAGGTTCGATTAGACAATAGAATCGACTAGTGATTTCGAGTAATCTTCGAGATGCGACAGATCGTCGAGAAGATGTTAAAGATCTTAAGAAGAAGATCATAAATGGGGTGCATCCGGGTGAAGTGATGTGATGGGACCTTAAGAAAAGAATCCTGTGTTTGTGAGTCTCAATGAAACCCAACCGCCTAAAGGAAGACATGTATTGGACATGTACCCTGAATGAGTCCACATCTGTAAGGTAACACCCAGATAAGAGATAAGAAGTACTTTTTTTTCCGCAGAAAGTTGTCTCACGATTATACTCAGTGTAAGGCTGAAGATGAGTTCCTGTCCAGCTGGTTAACCATTCGGACGAGCTGCGAGCTCGAAACATTGGTTCCTGGATTGGAATTGGATTGGATCCTAGCATCCCAGCTGAATCAGGAGGATTCAATTTGGAGAAAGCAAGAGCGGCAGAACGCACGAACAACTGGTCTAGACCACATCTGATCATCATCTCATCAACATCATCATCATCCGACATTGGAGATGATCATCTACTGGAAAGAAACTACCTTGTCGATCCTGTCATCTAACTTCGGCAATTAAGCCAGTTGGGAAACTGGAAATCACATCGATTCTGGTGTAGGAGTGTAAAAAGGCTCTCAACCAACTGTCAGTAAACAATAGGGTGGCCCTAATACGGGTCCATCGTTACACAGGGATTAAGGGCAACGAGAATGCAGATCAACTGGCGAAAAGAGGAGCAGCGGGCAGGCCGATTGACCCAGAACCCTTTTTAGGCTTGGCAGCCTGCTGCACGAGCCTGGAGATCAAAAACTGGGTGTTACAACAGCAACGCAAATATTGGGCACAGATGAAGGGATGTAGACAGGCGAAGGCCCTCCTGGGCACATTCCGCAGGAGAGACTTGGCCAAAAATATCCTAAACCGGCCAAGAAAGGAGGTAAACCTAATGGTACAATTGCTCACAGAGCATAATCATTTAAATTACCACAGATATAAGATGGGGCTGGTTTGCAGAAAATGTGGAAGGGATGATGAGACGTCTCTTCATGTCCTAGGTCGATGCCCGGCACTAGCTGGGCTCAGACACCAAATCCTCGGGACAGCTTTGCTGGAACCAGAGAAGATCAGGGCGCTACAGACTAGCGACATTCTAGCATTCTTTAGGAGGACTGGAATTGGGGGCTGGTGAGCGTCAGGGATAAAGGGACTAGGCACAATGGGCTTTTAGCCTGAGCACCTGCTGGGCCCCACGGGGGTGGGGAGCCTCGCCCGAACTATTCAATTCAATTCAATTCAATTATCAATGTAGCTGATGTGAATGAATGAAATGAATCGCATAACGGTTAATAAAAGAGGATACAGAAATATGCATACAATCCTTGTAGATTAGGGAAATCTAGGGATTCGTGGTATCGTGTATTGGAATTGGTATCGTATATTGGAATTAGTATCGCATATTGGATTTGGTATCGTATATTGGAACTGGTATCGTTTATTGGAACTGTAACTAAAAGAAAAGAGTTCGCACGGCATCAGGCAAAAGGGGTAATTCCGATATCCAAAAGTATCTGGTTGGGTGATTAGGATCAACCATTGATTTGACTCTCTTGGGTTTTAATGTTATTTGTGATATCCTTGAGTTCATCTGACCTATGGATTTGGTTGAGAACCCAACTTTGTCAACTTTCAACCTGTTGCACTCTGATGATGGAGTATGACAAAGAGTCACTAGTGTCGTCATGCAGAATCTCATTTACTCAAGCAAGAGATTTATTATTTGATTCAGAGATTCAAGGAAGATCTTATAATGTGAAGAAATGACAAGTATCGGGAAAACCATCGAAGAACATTGAATTTTGAAGAAGAAGTTGACGTCCTTGAGTAAGACGTTTTTTAGATACCTGGTGCACCCTTGCGATGCGATATAACGACGAGTCATCCGGTTAACCGTCAGGGGGCGATGATTCTTGAAGCATAATCTAATTTCCTAGAAGAAGGTGTCTTGGATGATGCACCCGAACGATGTGTTGGGGATGACAAGACCTCCGGGTAATGACAGGGGGTAGCGGTGAAGATGATAGTGTTCCCCTAGAATTTCCAGCATTTCAGTTGGAATATCCACGGAATTTCTATCTGGAATTTCCAAGGGGAACCCTTCCACGTGGGGTTTCAAATCTGAAATAAAGTTTAAAAAATTAAAATAAATTTTATAAACGATTAAACCCGAATGTGCCGTAACACTATAAAGAATCCGCCGAACTAAAAACCTCAAAGAAAACTATAAAATCAAAATAATGTAGGGAAATTTTAATTCCACGTTAATGATGAAGTTTAAGTAACTAAATTTTAATTCAGTACATCACCTTTTGCTTTATAAAAAATAAAAAATAGTATGTATTTTAATAATCACCTCTTTCTTCAGGTAAGGTGAGATAAAGATCCGTAGAGGAAATTTATTTGATTCTTAAACTCAACGTCAAAAATTCAACGTATGATAGTAATTTTTTTACAAGATGAAGCTAGCGGAATTTGAAGAAAACTGGAGGAATGATTTTCTGGTCAATTTATATGCGTAACTGAAATTGCAGAACTACTGGAAAAATTGTTTAAACAAAAGTCGTAATTGAAAGATCGATTTTTTGCTCTAAAATCGTAAAAAATACGCCATATTTCTTCTAATTGACGAATGATGACTACTCCAGCTCCACTCATTATAGAAAGATCACATATTCTGCTTTAAGGGTGTTGGAGCCAGTTTCTAATCTAAAAATTTGTTTTTTTCATTTTACTCAACAAGTATTAAATTTGAAATTTTTTCTCTTTGTAGAATTAATTAAATTTTAAGTAGAATTATGCGTACTGAGCGAGAAAATATCTATTTCAAATATTTTTTAGGTAAAATGAAAATATTGAATTTTGAAGTTAGATTTTCAATTCTTCGTTTTATGCAAAACGTATCGAAATTAAATATTTTTTCGCTCTGTATGCAGTCTTATATTTGAAAAAAGATTAGCGCTACAGAGCGAAAAAAATATTTATGTCTAAATTTCGTTGAGTAAAATGGAGAATGGAATATTGAGCTTAAGGGCGTTGGATACAAGTGTTAAGCTCAAAATTCCATTCTCCATTTTACTCAACGAAAATTAGACATAAATATTTTTTTCGCTCTGTAGCGCTAATCTGTTTTCAAATATAAGACTGCATACAGAGCGAAAAAATATTTAATTTCGATAATTTTTGCATAAAACGAAGAATTCAAAATTTAACTTCAAAATTCAATATTTCAATTTTACTTCAAAAATATGTGAATTAGATATTTTCTCGCTCTGTACGCACAATTCTAGTTAAAAATGAATTAATCCTAGATAGGGAAAAATTCCAGATTTAATATTTATTGAGTAAAATGAAGAAATCGAATTTTTAGATTAGAACTTGGCTCCAGCAACCTTAACACTTGGTTCCAACTTGGTACTTTTGTGAAAAGCCAAACTTTTGATTTTTAATCATTATCAACCCCCTCTTCCCTCCCCCTTAAGCCCTATATTCCTCCCAATCCTTTATCCTCTTTCCACGCCCAGTCACCCTCCTAGACACAATGGTACTGGTTAATACCAGAAAGTTCTTATTGACCGCTGCTAGGAAGGGGATAGTTTTCCCCTGATTATTAGAAGACAGTTAAAGGGTAGAAGCAAGTTGGGAAGGAAAATTTTGATATGTCAAAGATTAGTGGAAAAGGTCAGAGATTTTTCTCCTCTCTTTTTCCCTTCCAAATTTTAATGATCTCCATTGTCATAATTTTTAGTTAGTTTTTGAGATGGCAATTTTCTCAGATGTCGGACTAGTTTTCTTCAATGGGTTTTAATGACTTTATACGAAATCTTATAGTCGCAACTTACATATTTTTTTCAATACGTCTTGAGAAATTGGCCAGACAGTGAAATTTAATTATGCTTCAAGAATCTTAATACGCTCCTGAAAAAAGCGGAAGTGACGCTTGGAACACGAAGAAACATTCCGTTCCCAATTTTGTGTATTATTTTGGATTGGTGCAGTATTAGGAGACCATCCGAACCGTAGCGAGGTCTGCAATTGGTCGAGAGGCGTGGCGTAACGGATCATTTTGCATGAAGTTACCCTACCACGTACGGTAAATTTTGATACTTCTGGTTAAAATATCGTCTTTAGTACTTTGAAATTTAAAAGCAGCAGTGGAAAAATCTACACTTTTCAAAGATAATTTTCTTTTGCAGGAAGCCAAAAAGCAATTGCTACTCTTTGCTGTGGGTGAGCTGGTTGTCTTCGCATTTAGCAAATTGTAAATGGAAAATGTGCCTTAAATTCCTCAAACCTCTGGCTCTGAGGACGAGCAAATAATTTTTTTCTGTAAAACGATGAGAAAATGTCGACAGAAAATAAGGACAATTTTCATAAAGCCTCCTAAAGTCCTCTTTAGCATCTAATATCGAAATATTTACAAAATATAACTTCTTACAAAATTATGCTGAAGTATATACTTAAACTAAAGCAATTGAAGTTCGAGGAAGTTGAAAATCCATTGGACCACCCCTAGTAGAGGATTCTTGGTTGCTGATAGAATTCTCTGGTAACCACATCAGCATATTTTGATGTATAGAGCTTATTCTAAGGGTGCGAAGTTCTATTTTCAAAAAATTAGAACTGAAAGAAATTACAGTTTTATATCTCTGGTACCAAAGCTTACCCCTGACAGTGTGTGCTTGCAGAAATACCATCAGAATAACGAAGAAAACACTTGTATATCGGGGTGGTGCAGAATCTCGTCGCGCACTCGTCATTTCAGGCTCCCAGCTTCAGGTATCCCCACGAATTTCCGCTCCTGAGGCTGTTGCTGACGCTACCGCCAACACCTTCAAAACATGCCTGCGTTTTTCACATTTCATCTGCCCACGAATCTAATATGTTTTTCTGCAATCTGCTCATAACTGTCACTCATCAATTTCGCGACAAAAAACGAAGAATTGCTGATCAGTGAGAAGCCCGAGGTTTCAAAGTCGAATAATTCACAACTGCACACATTGTTTGTTTTCTTCGTTGCTCTTTTTTCGTAAAAGAATCTCTCAAATATTAATGAATACTGACCGTGGTCTCAGGTATTTCTCAGTCTCTATCAGTGATTAATAACATTGGTATTCATGGCAATTTTCCGATACTAGTTTTTTTCGTTCTATTAAAAAGTAAAGATTGTCAGAAGAGGACAATAGAACTTGGAAGGAGGGAAATATGTCAGCAAATAAAAAAAAAAAAAACACTGGAATCACAGTTTGTAGAAAAAATGACACATATTTTTACTTAGAAACTGAGGAGTACACATTACGTTTTATAAAAGCAATACAAAACTTATAGAATACCAACATAGACACCTGTAGATTCACTCAGTCGATCATTCACCTTGAAAAATCAACACATTTTTCCTTCTTTGAATAATTTTTCAGAGTTATCATTAACTAAGTTGAAGTACACGTTCTCCGTTTGACAGTTAGGTAGTACACATAGTGGGTGTGCACGGATGCACGTGTTCTATTCTTCTCTTTCTCTCCGTATTCCCTTTCTCTCACGCAAAGCACATCAGCGCTGAAGTTTCGCGGGTATTTGAGATATGTTTGGATTCTTCGTCTGTCCACGGACTCCACGTTCTTTCCCCGTCACCTCAGTGAATGAAACTGCTCTAGGACATCCTCGTTGTCTGCTGTCACTATACTCTCACGGTCAATTCCTGATTGTCTATGGTATCGGTCTGACGCGGTACCAATAATACGACGATAGCTAACTCTGAGCAGACATTACCATTATTCTTCCTTCAACTTGAGTCCCACTTCTTGTGATCCAGTCAAAGTTTTTATAAAGGATCTTTCAAAAATTTTGATAGTGTCTTTATAGTAGCAAAAAAAATCTTCAATTTCTCGCTATCTATGTGACAATAGAGTAATAAGATTCGCATCTCTATTTCCTAATGTTCAAGCAGAATTCGATTAATTGAAATAAACGCAATGAATTTCGCATATTTGGCCGACCATGATTATTCAGTGTTCGCCAACCGACGCGTGCTGCGATCGGCGGACAAGTGGTTATTGTGCGCAATTTGTTGTGAGGCCAGCAGCGCACACGAGGCTGCCCGACCGAGACTGAGAGTCGAGTAAAAGCATTCTGTAGTGTGCAGTGTGCACCAGCTCCTAAGTAAAAGCTAGTCGTGCGGTCCCCACTTCCTCACGCGAGTTCTCTCTTCTGTGTTTTGGCTCCTAAGAGGGTCTTCACGCCCTCGCCTCCTCGCGGCCTCGCTCTTCTCCTCCTCCTTCTCCTCTTCCTCCTGCTTTTCTCTTTCTACAAGCCCACTTTTTTCTTCCTCTTTCGTCGGACGAAAAGGTCTTATCTGTGGTATGAGGCTTTCTTACCCTAATCGAACTTCACTGTTTTAATCTCATTTTTTTCATCAATCGTTGATATACTTAACTATCAACCCTCAGAGAGAAGAAATAGAAATTTCGATTTTTATCCATTTTTCAGGTAGAAATGGATATGAAGAAAAATAATGCACTTTTGTTTTCTTTTAAGGATGTTGGAGCGGAGTTCCAATTTACAATCTTGAAATGTTTAGTTCAAATAGTTTTTAAGTAAAATGAAAATATTGAATTTTGAAGTCAGATTTTGTATTCTTTGTTTTATGCAAGAAGTATTGAAATTAAATAATTCTTCGCTCTGTATGCAGTGTTGTATTTGAAAATAGATTAACGCTACAGAGCGAAAAAATATTTATCTATAATTTTCGTTGAGTAAAGTGAAGAATAGAATTTTGAGTTTTACACTTGGGAGCAACACCCTTAAAATCTATTTCTCTAAACCTTTCAATTCGACTTTGTAATTGTTAATTTGATTTTTGTTTCAGGTGCCATTGGTGCAAAACCAGGGACATATTTCCTATTGTAGGTATATTTTGCTTTAAGGGTGTTGGAGCCAAGTTCTAATTTAAAAACTTGATTTCCTTATTTGGCTCAACAAATATTCAATTTGGAATTTTTTCCCTCTGTAGAATTAATTAATTTTTAACTAGAATTGTGCACACAGAGTGAGAGAATATCTAATTCACATATTTTTTAAGTAGAATGGAAATATTGAATTTTGAATTCTTTGTTTTATGCAAAAAATATCGAAATTAAATAATTATTCGATCTGTACGCAATCTTATATTTGAAAAAAGATTAGCGCTACAGATCGAAAAAAAATTTATTTATAATTTTTATTGAGTAAAATGAGGAATAGAATTTTGATTTTTACACTTGGGCCCATAACGCCCTTATAAATTTATTTTTTTAAAAAGCCTCTAAGTCGAGTTTGAAATTTTTTAATTCGATTTTTACTTCAGGTGCCATTGGTACAAAACCCGAGATATATTTCCTATGGTGGTTATATTCTGCTTTAAGGGTGTTGGAGCCAAGTTCTAATTTAAAAACTTGATTTCTTCATTTTACTCAACAAATATTAAATTTGGAATTTTTTCCCTCTGTCGAATTAATCAATTTTTAACTAGGATTGTGGACACAAAGCAAGAAAATATCTAATTCACATATTTTTTAAGTAAAATTGAAATATTGAATTTTGAAGTTAAATTTTGAATTCTTCGTTTTATGCAAAAAATATTGAAATTAGATAATTATTCGCTCTGTACGCAGTCTTATATTTGAAAAAAGATTAGCGCTACAGATCGAAAAAATATTTATTTGTAATTTTTATTGAGTAAAATGAAGAATTGAATTTTGAGCTTTACATTTAGGTCCAACGCCCTTAACTATCCTGAATTAGGATTTCAGTGTTTAACCCGGTCTTCCCAATCATGGAATTCAGTTCTATTCCAGTTTTGGTACATAAGGCTTTCGGGGCTTTTAGGGAGCGGGGAGGAACTGAAATGTTATCCTGTTGTTGTAAGACGAGGCTATAAAGTTTTGCTACATACAATTTTTTAATTCTTTTAAATTAAATAGCAGAAATGTTTTAAAAAAACCTTTTTGGAAGTAAACAGATAGAAAAGGATAGAAATTTTTAGACAGAGATTTTCTATCTCTCCCAAGTACACACTCTGCATCCATTAAACGCTATTTTTTTCTATTTTTATATGTATCGGTATGTATGTATTTTCACTAGGCTCTATCTTTTCCTATCTCTTTCTATGTTTCAGTCTATCTCTTCTAAAAAAATTTGAGTATCTTTTTATCTCCCACTTTGAATCTTCTTCTATTCTCAGTTTTAAATTTATTAATTTTTCTATCCATTTCTATCCCTTTTAAACTCTATGTCAGGAATGTCAGGATAATCACTGACCTATCTCTATTAGACCCTCTTTTCTTTATCTTATTTTATTATTTTCTTATCCCAATATGTCTCCTCTCCTATATCTTTTAATCCGATCTTCTCTATCTCATAAATATTACTTAAAATCATTAACGTGGGTCGAAAAAAAAGAGGAATCAGACATTCCAGCCATGCGGAAAAGTAGCACATTGGGACCTTAAAAAAGTATAAAAAATTGGAACTCGATATATATATGCCATTAGTTACGCACGCTCGAAAAAATCCATATTTGCAGGGTTTTGCGATTTTTCTTAATTTTAAATTTTTGAATTATTTGAGGTATTTAACAGTATTCTATACAATATAAAAATGCATTAGAAAAAAATTGTCCAGTCAAAGGAATCAAAATTGGATTCAAAATTTTCAAATTTTCCTATGTTTACAATTTTTATTCCTTTGACTTGTCCATTTTTTTAAGTGTATTTTTATATTTAGAATGCTTTTAAATAACTCAAATAATTCTCCTGTTATATACGTAGGCGTTAGAATTTTTTATTTATTTTAGAGGTAAATTAAACTATCATTATCTTGTAGGGAAGGTATACATATATCGATTTCAAATTTTTTATACTTTTTTAGGTTCCCAATATGCTATTTTTCCGCATGGCTGGAATGTCTGATTCCTTTTTTACCGTCCCACCCTAATAATCATAAATAAAATGCATAAGTTTCATGATTTTATATTTTAAAAGAAATGCAAATTCGTTGATATGATTAGGCAGATAGAAACAAAAATATATTGGTATAAAAGGATTGAAATGATTATATACAAGGATAGATATGGATAGAAAGATAAATATTGAAATAGATAGAATTTGGATTATATTTTAAGACAGATAGAAAGGTATAGATTGAAAAGTATAGGCATTTTAGTAGATTTTGAAAAGGATGAGAAGGAATTGAGATAATTAGATTAAGGATTCGTTAGTAGAAAGGTAAAGATTGAAATAAACTTGATAGTATATTTTAGGAGAGATAGAAAAGAATTGAAATGTTTGTAAAAGGATAGATACGGATAGAAAGGTAGTGATTGAAAAGGATAGACTTGGTATTATACTTTAATTGAGACAGAAAAGGATTGAAATTATTAAAAAAGGAAAGCTATGGACAGAATATCAATTATAAAATTTCTTCGAAGGATAATAAATAAAATAAAAAATTATAGTTAATAATAAAAAAGGAAAATTTTCCTCACGATAATTCCGACTTGGGTACTATATTGTAAAAGAGATAGGTAAGGATTCAAATGATTAGATAACGGATAAAAATAGATAGGAAAGTAGGAATTGAAAAGGCCTGGCAATAGATTGCAAACAGGATAGAAAAAGATTGATATGTGTGAATAGGTAGAAGATAGGAAATTATTGGCGAAGATAGGCGAAGAGATTATTATAGATTAAAAATAGATAGAAATAGAATTAGCATAGATAGGGAAGAATACATTTTTCCTTTCTATTTCAATCCTTAAGGATATGTGACACTTTAGCATAAAAGTAAATTAGTTAAACCAATTATACGTTCATAATAATGGATATGAATATAATATATTATTATTATGTATGTATAATTGGTTTAACTAATTTGCTCTTATGCTGAAGTATCACATGCCCTTAAGGGCGTTGGAACCAACTGTTAAGCTCAAAATATCATTCTCTATTTTACTCAACGAAAATTATAGATAAATATTTTTCGCTCTGTATCGCTAATTTTTTTTTCAAATACAACACTGCGTACAGAGCGATAAAATATTTAGTTTCGATACGTTTTGCATAAAACGAAGAATTCAACATCTAACTTCAAAATTGAATATTTTCATTAAAATTTTTTTAAATATTTTAATTAGATATTTTCTCGCTCTGTACGCATAATTATAGTTAAAAATTGATTAATCCTACAGAGGAAAAAAATTTCAATTATAATATTTGTTAAGAAAAATGAAGAAATCGAATTTTTAGATTAGTACTTAGATAGACTTTCCATCTTTTTTCTTTCAATAGGGAATTAAGTAAGGCAATAACTTTAGTAACTTTTAGGAATAAGAGAAGAATATAAAAATGGTCAAATGTCCAAGTAAATGCGAACGCTTCTAATCAAATTCCGGTTGCAGACGGTACTGGATTTGTTAGTAATGCCACAGGATTAAATACGTCAAGTATTACTTGGAGGCTTATTATGAGAGTCGGGGTAATTGCGGTTTTGGAAGCTAAGGGAAGCTAAGAGGGTGAGCTGAGGATTAATCTCCGACGATCTCCTATGAGAAGGGGAATTTCAATATGTAAAAACTCGCCAAGGGATATGGCAGAAAATCTAATCTAATCTACTTTCATACAGATAATAGAAACTCCTTCTGTAAATACTGTCAACTTTATCGTTGGCGAGTCGCAGCAATCAAAGACTATTTTTAATTCTGCTAAAAATACTTGTCAACTGAAAATGTGTGTTCATTTTCGTGTTCAAAATGTTTAAAGTTTAAATGTTTTAAGGGCGTTAGACCGAAGTGTTAAGCTCAAAATTTTATTCTTCATTTTACACAACGAAAATTATAGATCAATATTTTTTCGCTCTGTAGCACTAATACTTTTTCAAATATAAGGCTGCGTACAGAGCGAAAAAATATTTAATTTCGATACTTTTTGCATAAAGAGAAGAATTTAAAATTTAACTTCAAAATTCAATATTTTAATTTTACTTACAAAATATTTGAATTAGATACTTTCTCGCTCTGTGCGCATAGTTCTAGTTACAAATGAATTAATTCTACAAAAGGAAAAAATTCCAATTTTAATATTTGTTAAGTAAAATGAAGAAATGGAATTTTTAGATTAGAACTTGGTTACGACAGTCTTGCAATTTTTTGCAATAGATTTTTTGCTAACTTGTTCTTTTTAAAATATGATAATAAATATGTCATTTAGGTATACGTTTTACATTCCTTTTTTAGTGGAAAGGCAAGATATTGACAGGATATTGGATATCCTGTTCAGAACCTTAAAGAATATCCTGCATTATTCCTGGAACTGACATGCGCGGTTGATTGAGAGTTTCCCGTTAAGAAGGCTTGCATTGGAATCGATTGGGAATTTTCCATTCTAATGTGAATGGAGCAATTATTCATTGCATTCGAAAACTTGTTTTTTGCATAGGTGTTTCAATACGGTGAATCAGAGGCGTTTCAAAGATTTCAAACTACGATTCTTAAGGGTGTTGGAGCCAAGTTCTAATATAAAAATCCAATTTCATCATTTTACTCAACAAATATTAAACTTGGAATTTTTTACCTCTGTAGAATTAATCAATTTTTAACTAGAATTATGCGTACAGAGCGAGAAAATATGTAATTCAAATATTTAAAATAATTTAAATGAAAATGAAAATATTCAATTTTAAAGTTAGATTTTGAATTCTTCGTTTTATGCAAAAAGTATCGAAACTAAATATTTTTCCTCTCTGTACGCAGTCTTATATTTGAAAAAAGATTAGTGCTACAGAGCGAAAAAATATTTATCTAAAATTTTCGTTGAGTAAAATGGAGAGTAGAATTTTGAGCTTTACACTTGAGTCCAACGCCCTTATTTTTATTTCAAGTTCATCTGCATTGATCTTTTTACGTCGTTATGATTGATTATAGTTCTTAATATACAGTTCTAGGAAAAAGTGATTTCAATATTTTTTATTACGATTTTTTTTCTCAACAAGAAGCTAATTCCTTCATGTGGAATTCAACCCAGTGTAAAATCAAGGATTCATTTCGATTGAAAGTTTTAGTCTATTTCAATGCAATCCTTCTTACCGGGTTGGTTTTAATGCACTTGCTCATGGAGTGTGCTTCTCACCCTTTGAAAGACCTCACCCTAAGCTAATGATTCCGTCTGAGTGGGAAATTGACCACTGGGGAAATAAAAAGCTCCGTCTGCTGGTCAAGTGAGTGACCATTGTGCACTCCCGAAAGAGCTTTTTAATTTTTCCTTGCCGACATTAAGCGCACTGCGGTCGCACTGTTGGCGAACTGTACGCACTTAGCGGACTTTCATCAATGATATCTGGTGGCGAAGTTCCGCACAAATGAATATTTTGTCAATTTTCATTGTGCAAAAGCACTTTTAAAAAAAATTGCCCCTAGGATAACAAAAAATAACGTTCGTATTAGTTTAGAAAAAGTATTTTATAAAATATAAAATAAATACTACTATAAATAGAATATTTTTGAAAAAAGGAAGTAATTAGTAATTAAAATTATTAGAATATATGATTGAAAAGTGATTTCGTATAACAAAAAATAGGTTTATTTAAATTATGCAGAAATTCATTGAAATAGTATTCAGAATGACATTTTTTGAAAGTTAAATTAATCTAAGCTTTAGTTTTTCTGTATTTAAATATCTAGAATGCCAAAAACTATGAGTCATTGATTTTATGACCATGCTTTTACCGTATCTTAAAGTTATATTTTAGAGATTGCACCACTCTGGTTTATTGCACTCATTATAAATTCTCAAAGTAAAATTTTTTACTTTTTTCTCCCTTTATCAACCCACCTGAGATATAGATTAAAAAAAGGTGTTTGAAAAAGGGGAAAAAGTAAAAGTTTTACTTTAAGTTCTTTCTTCGGTTTACAGGTGAAGAATTTACAAGGACTGTAATAAACAGGAGTTAAATCCGATTACAGTTGACAAAAAAAAGCTAAAATGGCTCTACCTCCAAAGTCCCGCCACTTATTGCAAATACCGTCACAAAATTTAGAAATTCTAAAAACTATTTCAACGCAATATACTTTTATAACAGTGTTCAATATTTCTGTATCAAAATTTTAAGGATCATTCAATTTTGTATATCATTGTAACGTTGTTGCGTTTTTCGCCAAAGTGCCTGTTTTTTTTCAGTACCGGAATCCACTTCTGGAATAAGATCTTTATTCGCAAATCCAAGACCTGATTTTTTCGGGTTTTGCACCAATGGCACCTGAAACAAAAATCAAATTAAACAATTACAAACTTGAATTGAAAGCTTTAAAAAAATAGATTTTAAGAGCGTTGAACCCAAGTGTAAAGCTCAAAGTTCTATTCTTCATTTTACACAACGAAAAATGCAGATAAATATTTTTTTGCTCTGTAGCACTAATCTTTTTTCAAATATAAGACTGCGTACAGAGCGAAAAAGTATTTAGTTTCGATATTTTTTGCATAAAACGAAGAATTCAAAATTTAACTTCAAAATTCAATATTTTCATTTTACTCAAAAAATATTTAAACTAGATAATGAAAAAATCAAGTTTTTATATTGAAACTTGTCTCCAACACCGTTAAGATTGGTATCATAAAGTTTAAGAATATTATAAATTAAAAATATCAAACTTAAAGTTTAGAGCTTTACATAATGAATACTACATTCTCTTTCAAATTTCTGTTGCAGTGATAGCAGATGTCAGTATTTACGATTTTGAAGTTTCAGTATTGTTAATAACAATAAATTAGTGTTTAGTAGTGGGAGTGAGACTTGAAGTTTTGACCTCGGGGAAAGCTGCTATTGTCTGCAGATACGAATGCATGTCTGTGGCTACCAAACAAACGTATATAAATTGAAATGTGCTGGGAATTCTCCCCCCTCAAAGGGTGATGGCTAGACGGCTTGTTCTAGTTCGAAAGTTTGTCCCGTTTTACACGTTTGGTCAGACTGGCTATGGTTCCCACGGATGCAGACAGTATATTGGTTTCAAACTTCGCTCGTTTGTAACAACTTTAGGAGTGTCGACTAGTCTTACTAACTGAAATATACGTCAGTCAGCGCACTGTAATATTCGAGTTGTGGTGAAGTAATACACTTTACTTAAGTCTCGAACTAGAATGGAATGAAAAACAGATTAATGAAATTTTAATTAATGTATATTAATAAATTGAATAAAATTTCATTAAATTTTTATTGACCTGTATGTGGAGAGATCTTTTTTTAAGTTATTTCCTTTAATTTTAATTAAAATGTAATTAATTAATATTTCATTAATTTTTAATTAACTAAAATGGTGCCCTTCATGCTCCACTCCACACAGAATTATTACCTCGACATTATAACCAATTATTAATAATTATAAAGTGTTCCAAGTGTTTTTGTTTGTTTGTAATAAAATAGACAATATGTTTTAGCCATATGTTATTTAAATAATGAAGATAAACAATTTTATCTTAAGAAAAAAAGTTTGAATATAATTTTTATAAAACGTATAAAATACCCCCAAAGTGAACCTTATTTACTTTTTATTTTTTAATTGAAAATTAGATTTTACATAACGTTTTTTATTCCCTCTGAAAAATTTAATTAATATGGGTTAATCTGCTATGACATGCCACCCTTCAGTTAATGTCGCCGCAAATAAATACATAGGTATTGTTTTAACAATTTAAAAATTATTTCAACAAATAGTTTTACTCTTAAAATTGATTAAAAGGGTTCATATCTAAAATATTATAATATAATCATTCTTGTAACTTATCTAATAAAATTAAATGTTGAAATACATGAAAATTGTTATCATAAGTTTTATGTGATTGAATAATCATCATGCGTCTTCTGGATCGATATAAAAACCACCCCTGCCCCTATATATTCTTTTCCCTATCCAAATATTCATTACGAATAACACACACGCACAGTATTCTGCGCATTAAGGGCAATTAGTACAGTATCTATATTTAAATTAATAAAGTAAGGAATAGTAACAAACGTACAGGTTCTGTCCTGCCCTCTCCATCCTTGCCAAGAGATTTTCCTTCTGACCAACCCATTTTGGTTAATAACTTGAAACCCTTGTTGTCCTTTGCAATTGACCTGAAAGAGTTTAAAATTGATTCCATAGCCTCTATGAGAAATTACCTCAAAAATTGAAGATTTAAATTTCTGGACTATTAAAATCTGAGTTTGTTCTTGTAATCCGTAAATATATTGACAAATATCTAATAAAAACTTCTTCTATGCAAAGATACAAATGGTGTATTACATACGTATCTAAAGAACTCTGCTGAGTTTTCGAGTGTTCATTAGAAGAGCCAACGCATATTCTCCTTGACAAAGCCCTATCACAATAACCTTCGGCTACTTGACTCGCAACATTGTCATTACTACTTTCAACTCCAAATTTTGATTTCAAACGACGCAGTTCCGATTTGTGTTGCTTCTTCATGGAAATGGAAGTTTCTTCTTCTATGCTGGTAGTATCTTGTAGAAGTCCAGGTTCACAATTTCCGCACGTTTCATAGCCACTATGAATATGACATAATAATTTTGTATTGCCTACTTGAATAACAGATCCATGCATCACTTCATGTGGATCGGACTCCTGTTTAGCTACAGATAGCCTTTTATTATTAAGAATTGTGCCGTTTCTGGAACCCAAATCTATAATTTCGTATTGCTTCTTCTCTTCGTCATACTGAAATCTAGCATGGTGCTGAAAATAATAATTTTTCGATTAATTTTCTCAGAGCGTTCTTGTGTAAATGTATTATCAGAGATTTATATTTATATTTATATTTTATATTTATTTATCAGAAATTTCTCGAAAGGAATCAGAGGACAATCAAGAAGAGGAAAATCTTTGCCCAATTTTTGGTGGATTTGTTAGAACGGGAATCGACGAGGGATAGAGAAGATATAATAATTAATTTAAAAATAACACACCTTGCTAATGTTTATATCTGGAATTAAAACACTATGACTTCCTTCACGTCCTATAGATCCCCCGGTGTAAGGAATAAAGAATAGTGTACCCGACTTTAGCTTCGGTAAATTAGTCTCTTTGACAACAATTCGCATGCAGGGTGGATAAATTTTCGCTAAATCTAGAACAGTTAAATTTTTATCAAAAGTAGATGATAATGACAAGAAAAATATTAGCCAGAATTTTTTACAGCAATAGAAACAGAATAGGAATATACCTGATGATTAAAAAAAATGATACCTTTATTATTTTCGTTATCACTCTCGTTATTTGAGGATGAGTCTGAACAAAGATCTTGACTACTCTGGCTACTGTTGTCAGAATATTCTCCTTCCTCTAATCCATTAGAATTATCATCTTCTCTATCTAGCTTACGCTCTTTGGATTCACACTATAAGAAAGACAATTAGCAGGTAATTTCAATAAAAAGAATAAAAGAATAAAAATAAAAAAGAATATCTCATACTTCAATTTTTGAATGTTTCCGCTTTAATTTTCTTTTAACTTTTTTCTGCTGGACGGCGGATGTTTCGACGTGGGACTGACTGTGGAATTTATAGGATTTACTTTCTTCGTCATAATAATAGTACGTTCCTGAATTGCCATCATAATACAAGCCCAATTTCTACAACCAATATTCTATTAATTAACAAATCCCACAAAATTAACTTTTACTATCTTCGACTAAAGTAAAAATACATACTGCGTCGTAGTAATATCCAGTATTGTAATCATAATACAATCCTGAAGTTTCCTCGTACACGAACCCTGTTTGTTGGAGAGCAGATTCTGCCGCTTCCTTGACTTGATCAACAATGTTTCCGGTTCCTCCTTCGGCATCTGTATTCCAGTCTCGTAGTGGCAAATGATTTTCATCCCAAGGACTTGTTTGAGTTTCAGAATCAACGAAAGTTTTTTTTGATTCACTATCTTGATGTTGTTTCTGATATGAGTATTGAAATAATCCAAATAATTCACATATATCAGACATGATTTAGAACAGAAAGCTGTTTGACATGTCCTAAACGGCTCGAATAATGGGAAGTAATTTTAAATGTGACTTATGATATTTATAATATATATCACTGAATGTGTTTGTAAATGGGTCAAACAAATTTATAAATGAAATCAGATAGTCTGAGTTACTCCATTCTAAATGCATATAGCGACTTAATGAAATCAATAGAATTCTGTTAGGACACATCAGAATATAAACTTGCTTACCAAAACTTCTAACTTATTTCGTAACTTTTTAATTTTTTTATTCTGCCGCTTCATCCGATCTTGACATTTACGTATAAATTGAGTTACATGGGGAAAACCATTTAATTCTTCAGAGAAATCTTGTTGTAAATCTAATTGCAAATCATCGTCGCTAACAATATTTTCGGTAACTGTATCCATATGCTGAAAAAATAAATAAAAGTAAAAAACAAGAAATTTTATTTTTTATATTGCTGCTTAATTTTTAAAAAATAACCGTCTAAATATAGTTTCTGGATCTTGAAGGAATTTGGTTTTAAATTGATATTAAATTATCGTTAGCTTAGTTGTTTTTTAACTAAAAAATAAAACTTATATACTACGTTATATACCTTAGAAGTAACTGTTTCAGAATCTTTTTCTTCCATGATTTTTAAATTAACTATCTGAAAATGACATGAACATATATACAAACGTTATTTATTATCATCATGTGCATTCAAATTTTTATAGGTAATAATTAAGAAAATAAAAATTAATGTTTTCAAATTTGAAGTCTTGTAAACCTTGTAAACAGTATTTTTGAAGTTTTATATATAACCTAATACAATATACAAGAGGCCTTAAAAAAAAAATAGTTTTCTAGTTTGTCAACATTCGTATACAAAATATCCATATGCACGGTTGGGTAAGTAAAATACCTTAGGTAAATTACATGTTTTTTTATGGGCTGTTTATGCTGCGACCAGGGTTGGTCAGTTACGCGTAACTTGAGGATTTTTACGTATATTATTATGGTTTTTTACATTTGTAAATTTGTATATACGTAGAAACCCCCCCCCCCGCCATATGAATTTGGTGTTTTCAACGTAATATACAAAAAAACTCATGTAATTTACCTAAGGTATATTACGCTCACAACCCTGGCTGCGACCCTACCAGATCGGATAGAATGAGAGTAAAAGAGATAGAGAATGAAAAATTGGACAAAAAGAACTTTCTATCTGTTTTACTCTCATGTACTTTCTGTCCGTTCTGATAGGGCGGACAAAGATATAAATCCAGCATTACAGTAGTTTACTATAGGTATTTTACGTCTAAAACATCAAGTTCATATGGAGTGGAGGGTTCTCTACGTAAAATACGTAATTTACATGAGTAGAAAACCATATGTAAAAAACTTCGAATGACGCTTCACTGCACAACCCTGGTAATATTTTTTACCAGGGCCAGGGTTGTGCACGTAATATACATTAGGTAATACATGAGGTTTTCGATTTAATTTACGTACGTATATTGCGTCGAAAACACTAAATTCATACTATAATATGTAATTTACAAATGTCACTCGAAGTTTTTTAACGTATTTTTACGTATTCCATATTAATTTGGTGTTTTCGACGTAAAATACCTAGTAAATTACTGTAAAAAACCATGTAATTTACCTAGGGTATTTTACTTACCCAACCCTGCTCAAATAAGAAAAAAGGATAGCAGTATGGACAAGTATGGAGCTCTCATTTTAGTTCGAAAAAGTTAAATGTCTACAGATGGCGCTGCGGAAAATTACCGACTTCCAAAGTATATACATACATACATTCATATATAATTGTGTACACGTTTACTATCTCCCACCCACCTCATCTCTACTGTAACTAATGTTATATAGCTGCAAAAACTGGCACTGGCAGAAACAAACGACAATTAGCTGAAATAGCCCACTGAGCTAGCTATAGATTTTCGTTACGTTGTCTGTCGTTGCTACCGCTTACCGTCATCACAGTTAGTTATTAACATTGTTACTAGTCGCCGCGATTAGTCAGAACTCAGAAGTGAGAGTTCACCGTGTAGTGTTAGTCACCGTTTAACGTTTAACCCGTTTAACTAATTACTGCCGAACAACTATTGACTGAGTGTTTGACCGTGTTTGACAACGAAACCAATCACTAGTGAAAATGGTTGTGAAAATTTATATATCGGGAATCAGCGGTAATAAAGAAGTGAGTACCAAAGTATTGTACTACTGTAGATGCTTAATCAAATAACACGACAGGTGCCAACAAGTACTTCGGTCAGGGTCAATCCCGGCCTCTGCCGGAAAAATGTTCCCTTTCTGCTGACATCGCGAAGCCTACGTTCAAGGAAGTGTATCAAGTTACCATGAATAGATGCTCAAATAATCAGGGCTTCAGGGCTAAAATAATTCCAGAAATTATTTTTAAAAATATCCTGTCATTCAATTTTGTTTTGACAACGAGATTGAAAATAATATCGACCCTTGCATATAGGAATATGGCCATGTCTTTATGCCTAGCGTTTCGGCAATATTGGCAATAATGCAATTTTTCTATATATTTCTCATCTTCATATTTTTTGACACTAAGAACAATACGTCTCTATGTCGTGGGTGTTCCTTCCAGGAATAAAAAACCGATTAGAAGATTGGAATCAGTCTAGGGCTTTCGTGAATCCGCACTATTAAATAATAGGAAATTTCAAATCGAAATCTATGTTGAATTCACACAGTTTCGTTTAATTAATTAAATGTTTAAAAAATTGAAAATGTGGTGTGAAATATGGCAACATAATCACGAAAATTTTGATCAGTTTCTTTTTTCCTGGGTTGGTAGCGTTGGTAGTAATAAATGACAAATGATTGTAAAAATTTGCATTGTAAAACATCGACAGCAGAATCTTTAAAATAATAAGAAAGGAAGAATACAAGAATAATGCATGACGCTATAAAAGATTTAAAAAACAATAGGCGAAGTTAAAAATCTTTTATTAAAGCGTTTAAAGAACATAGAAATATCCCGATCCCCTACTAATTTAAGTGCTATAAAAATGTATACAATTGCAAATCATTAATAAATTTCAGGTGAAGAAAAGGCAACAAAGAGTTATGATGATACTAGATAGCAAGAATGTAACATACCAAGTGATAGATATTACTGAACCAGGAAAAGAAGACGAAAAAGAATTTATGCAGACTATGAGCACTGCAAGGGACAGCAAATACCCATTACCTCCTCAAATATTCAACGAAGATGAATATTGCGGGGTAATTTTTGATTCTTAAAAAATAAAATACAAGATCTCAATTAAATTAAACAAACGAGGGCAAACGAGTCCCTCAGTTTTCTGTTTACTGTTGATCACAGTAAAATTTAAGTTTCAATTTTTTTGATAATTATCTATACTATATGAGAGAAATTATTTTTACTTTTTCACCCTTAACTTACCTGATTTATGTTGTGAAAGTATCTTTAAACAAAATACTTTATAAAACATACTTAATGTCCTTTTGTAGGACTATGAAGATTTTGATTTGGCAAATGAAAATGACGAGTTAGAACTGTTTCTCAAATTGTCAGTGTCCATCAGCACAGCCGAAGTCACCCTGAATTCTAAATCCGAAACTAAGGAGAATCATCAAAATGGCAATGCATCTAGTCGAGAGGTAAATAATTTCTTTATATTTCTTTATTTTAAAGGTACTAATTTTAGTTTTACTTGAATTACTTTAAGGATGTTAGATACATGGTCTAATTCAAGATTACACCAACGATTATGGTTTCTACTAGTTGAAATGTAGATTTTTCAACTCTTTACTTTTCAAATTAAAAACAAACTAATTAACATTTTTTTGTAATTATTGCAGCCATCTACAGACAAAGATGCGGCCACAGTACCGACAGAAAGGTGATTATTACGCGCTAATCATGAAGAGATATGAAGAAAATTAAATTCTGGTGACTAAATTTTCCTCGCATTTTCCAATCATGAGTATTTCCAAATATGTGAGAAATTTCTTGGGAAAGCGTCGCGTAAGTGCGATATTTTCCGAAAAAATTGCTTAAAATTTACAAAAACATTCCAATAGAAAGATAAGAATTTTCGGGGAAATTTGTTTAACGCTTGGCTGTCGAAATCCAACTACCAGATACAAAAGCGCCAGAAAGCAGTACACAAAATATTAAAAGACTGTTTGTCCCTGTTTTGACAGCGTGGAGGAACGAAGGACATCGTTAGAAGGTGATGAAAGAGCATCTGGAAAATCGAAACGTTCAGATTCCGAAAGCGAAGTAAAAGACATTTCTGAAGAAGACGTCGAACCAACGGAAGAGACCGGGGACAAAAGCGAAAACAAGTCTGATGACCAAGAGAGAGAGGAGTAGATAAATAATATTCAAATCGGGTACAGTGATCCCGTGATCAAAAAAATTTATTTTATCTTTCGTTTCTCATTATACTTTTCATTCTTCTAAAACTGGGTTCATTGGGACATAGCCAAATGAAGGAACTGCTGAGATAAATATGATCTGCGTATTTGACTGTGTTAATAGCATGCAAGATAAATAATAAAAATTGCGTAAATATTATTTTTATAGCAAGTATATAAGATGGGTCAAAAAACTTAATTTAACTTTTAAACAATTTTTAATGTATATTCACAGTATACATAAAAATAATAGTTTATAATAAAAATTTGCTTATTCTGATTTAAATAGTAAAATCTTTTTTTTCGGTCCACTCTTATATCGAGTATATTTTCCTAAATTTTCCAATTCGGTCATAAAATTTCTCCATATTTTTGCATAACTTGTTTATCTTTCATCGCATTCCAGTAATTAGATATGCAGAAATTCTGAGATCAATTTGCTTTACATGAAGAAAGCTTGCATTTTCATTTATAAGATTACGTATTACGTTGTTCTCGAGTTTCTACAAATGGCTATAGATTTCATTTTCATTTATATACTTTAAGGTGTTTGAGTTACACGTTGCTCTGAACGCAAACATTTATTTATACTCCTTGAAAACATTTCTGACTGTCAGCATCTGTGATTATTTTCTTTTTCATTTTCACAAGGAATATGTGACAACAGGTTTCTTTATGCTTCGCCTTATCTAGAAAAAATTGTGCAATGTATCACAGATTTGCTTGTAAAGCCACACTTTTGCTTGTAAGGTTCTAGCGAGCCAATTCATTACATTGTTTTCACAGCCATTTACTACTACGCTAAACGCTACAGTTTATTAGTAAATTATCGAAAAATCGATTTTAGTTATGCTAGAAACATCTTCGTATCACTGATGAAAAAGTTTCTCTACCTTTTCAGAGAAATCGCAATGCTCACAGTTTTTTTTGTCTCTGAATTTGAAGTGAAGCTCTTTGAAAAATTATTTTCATAAAAGTGTTCTTAGTCAAGGTTTCCTGACAAAAAATGTGAAACCAATGAATTTCTCAATTTCTTAGAGTTTAAAACTTCTGCATCAAGGTTATTTATATTAAGTGCGTAAGAAGAAATCGTACTTCTTATAATTTGAGTATAAATTACTAAACATATAAGTGCTTTTACATTTACACAATTAATATTTTCAAAATTTATTTACCAAACTATCAACTAATTTGTCTACAAAATACAGCATTAAGCGGTAGAATGCACAAATTTTAAGACTTGTGTTAGGCAAACATCCCGCTAGACGAAAAAATATCTTTAAAGGAATATCTTAAATTTTTTCTGTACAGTTTTCAAATTTAAAAAAACTAATTTCAACTTTTGGTCCTTAATCAAAGAATGCTTTCTTGTTTTATTCTAAATGAAAAAGAATTCAACTCTTAGTGAAGAGTTTTTTCTATTTTTAATGATAAAAATATTATTTATATAATTGGATATGGAAATAATGATTTCTCTGAAAAAGCAAATATGATACTATATTATATAAAATAAATTAAAGAGGAAAAAATGTATAGGAATTAACCATCCCTCTAAATCTAATTAAAGAGGAGATTCAAATATTCAAAAAATGGCTTAATTAATTCGAAATATAAGCAAAATATGACTGTACTAAAAAAAGAATTTTAATAAATCAAATTACTAAATCGAAAGACACCACATTATTTTCTGCCACTCAAGTAGAAGGCTGGGTTTTCGATCCTTGATGCGAATGGAAATTTCTTTTCTATGTACTTCTACCGAAATTCTGATAGTTCGGATTCTATCTCTGATCTGTTGATTCCATCGAGAGAGATGGTAAATAACGAGAGATAAAATGAATGCAAGGAAGGACGAACAATTAACACCTCTGAATTTCCATTTTTCCAAAAAAGTTTTATTCACACTTTATATTGTAAATTGAAAATCTCTTACAAAACTAGTAAATGTAATACAAATATACCAACATACAGATTTATGTTATATTCATATAACATTCAATATATAATAGTTCAATAACATAATACGAAATGCAATCTTCGCTGATGGAGGCAAAATTTAATTTAACATATAAATCAGACAAATTCTTTCATTGAGATAATTTGCTTGGGAGTTAATTTAAAGCTTGATCGATGCAATCAAATAAATCTATAAATAAAGTTGCACTTTACAGTCTTATACTCGTTATAAATAATCAAAATTACGAAAAGATTAAAAGCACCAAATTGCTAGCATTTTTCGATTTGTAGATAAGTCTGAAGAAAGTTTCACTTTCCACGTATGTATGTTAGAGAAAATTAAACTAAAAGAGGTGCTCTTGATTTCTTTTGTACAATATGACATACACTTAATTTTTCATTAGTCGAAATATAATTTAGGAACTAAATTATGTATAATGACCAAGTGTCGCCGAAGTTTTGAACACAGTGACCTTCAATAATTGATGAATTAAAAAAAAAACTAATAATAAATAAATCATTCCAAGTAATCTATAAGCTATTACATTCTCATCAGAGAATATATTATTTCTATATTATGACTGTATTATTGATTCATACTCCCTGTAGAATTTCATAAAAATGCCTAACAATTCTTTTGCATCTTAAGTATAAATTTCCACGTTTTCATTATATATTTACAAAAACTGTATTTCTTCAGATGTTAAGTAAACTAAATGTGCGTACACCAAATATTTTATAAATATAAATTGAAGAAAAGGGAAATATATGAGAGAAAAGGAAGTATCTATCAAAATCAATGTTAAAAAAATTAACATCGATTATAGATATAAGTAGAGAGACAGTGATCGAATATTTACATAATCTTTTTCAAATTTAGGTTTCTTATGTGCTCCTTGTAGAATTGCAAACAAATTGTTTAATCTGAAAAAAATTGAAAGATTTTTAAGAAAAAATACGAATTAACTAATTAAGATTATGCAGCACCTAGATTCTTTGTAATACTGTTTATATGTATAACGTGTTAGAAATTAATGGTAAGGATGTTTGATTCTAATTCGATTCTTTAAAGTCCGATTTATTTGAGAAATGGTTATTCTTTTCCCTGAAGATTAAGGGGTTGATTTTTTTTAACTGAAATAAGTGCTGCACTTTTAGTTTTTTCTTACTGACTTAATTTTAAGTTTTTAACTGTTCTTTCCAAGGATAATACCAAAAATAAACAAAAAATAAGTAATAACAAAAAAACAAAACAAAACAAAAAAGGAATAACAAAAACAAAAAAGAATAACAAATCACTCAATTATTAATAATGAACAATTGTAAATTGATGTCATAAATTAACTACCATAAAAGATCGATCTTTAAAATATGGATTCTTTCCAAAGAATCAAACATCCCTAATTAATAGTAACGCGCAAACTGCATTTCCTTATTATTGCTTAACAGTTTCTTCTGTTATAATGGATGCAAAGATATTGTCGAGAAGTACAAATGTCTGAATAGAAGAAATAAAAAAAAAATACCCAACGCACTCTGACCATGCATAATAATTGTGTCACTTAACTTCGCGATATCTCTTTACGTTCGTTTTTTCTCTTTTAGTTTTGATTCCCAACAATTGTCATTTAAACTATGGATAAAAAGCGTCTTTTATCACGGTTTCAACGCCTAAAACCTTTCATAGTTTAATGAACATTTGCTACTGTTCATTTATCAAAATGGTCTTCAACATTTTTCTAGTTAGTCCGTACCAAAATATTTTTGTCCAAAGTGGTTCGGGGCTATGTAGTGAATTTCCGATGTCAATATTTTCATCTAAAAAACAATACATAATTTGAAATAGTTTATGATATCTGAGCAAGATAAAATAAAATTACAAAATAAAATAAACGTAATATTTCAAAGTTTTAGCATTCGGGATTTTTTTGTAATAATAAGTTACCTGTGGGAAGGCAGTGACTAGACTTTTTGCTGCAAAGGGCGTGCAGAATAGATTGGAAAGAATAATGTTTTCTTCTTGAACATTGTGTTCCTTAAGGACAGCTATTGCTTTTATTACAGTGTTACCAGTGCCTGTAGAACATTATTTGAAATTGTAAAATTTGCATACCAATATTTTCAATGAGAACAGGCTTTTCAATACTAACTCATTATGGGGTACATTAACAGGACTTTTCTGTCAGATATGTCATCTGGAAACTTTGCATACACCACCCTAGCTTCGTGTGTATCCATGTCGCTCTCAACTAATATTTTACCAATCCTTATACTACGACAACAGTCTCGCAGACCCTGAAATATACATGAGAGATTATTAAACCTTGGATTTTTGTAGATACAATTTCGTGTTATACACTCCGATTTAATATACCTGTTCCATTGCTTCGCCGCTTCTCACTATGGAAACACCACAATTTCCTTTTTGGTATTTTAGTCCTTTGTATTTGGCGCCAGTTGGTGTAGTTATTACACATTTTGAGAAAGGTAACTGATTCAAGCTTTCTTCTATCACCAATCTAATCTGCAGGTAATAAAAATATTAATATTATTACAATATCATTACAATAATATCATTACCAATATTATTACAGTAGTCGGTGTTAATTACGAATCCAATTAGCATTAAGAGTTCGCCTACAGAGCGAAAGATACCTAATTCTTATTTTATTCGTTGAGTAAAATGAATAATTTGAATCTAATTATTCTTACAAAATTCTAGAGGAAATCCTCGTGTTATTTTTATATTTTCCTCGTTTGAAAATAACGCATTTCCTCAAGGCTCAAGGATATTTCAATAGATTTTATGACAGCCCAAGTCTATTAGAATTAGTGAAAGGTTTCAGAGCAATCTTTTTATATTTTCATCAATGAGAAAGTATTTCCTTGTTCTATTATGAATCACACTATATTTTATTGTTTATTGCATTGACATCTATAAATACATATATGAAACTTGGCAGATTAAAATGTAAACTCAGAAAAACGTGTCCTTACCAATCGATCAGCGTAGAACTTGAAATCACTTCTCGAAGTATTTCTACACAGAAAATAAAACGTATAAATCAGGGATAGAATTAAATTTAAAAATCACTTTTTTAAAAATAAGTCTGGCCATGCGGTCAACGCGATTTTGACTCCAACATCTTGTACTCACTTATCACGTAAAATTGTTTGCAACTCCTTGACTTGATCGTTACATGGCAGTATTTTCAAATTTGGACCATATTCTTCGGCAATGTCATTGTTTTCATTTAATACTTTTTTAGCCACTGGTATTTTTTCCGTACTTCCCATCTTCGCCGAGTTTTGAGCGAAATCTCCCATATACACACAGAAAGGTGAATGAAGAAAATGACTCAGTCAAAGATACTCACAATGCCAGATTCCTCAGAACCGCGGTAATATTATGTTACATATGTAATTACAGGTAGTCGCGGTAAATAGCGGCAATTCTTTAATTTCTTGTTGAAAAAATGGTGTTCAAGAAAAATGTTTAATTTATATAATAAATCAGATTTTCTATTTACTAATTTTTTAGTTTCGTTACAGGTAAAACTTGTATAATATGTAATAATAATAAGATATGCATTGTTTGGAAAACAGCAGAAAACAGCATTGTTTAGAAAACAGCAGAGAAAAAACACGTACAGTGTTTTACCCACAGTTGGGTAAGTAAAATACTTAAGGGCGTTGGACCCAAGTGTCAAGCTCAAAATTCAATTCTCCATTTTATACAACGAAAATTATAGATAAATATTTTTTTGCTCTGTAACGCTAATCTTTATTCAAATATAAGTCTACGTACAGAGAGAAAAAATATTTAATTTCGATACTTTTTCCATAAAGCGAAGAATTCAAAATCTCACTTAAAAATTCAATATTTTCATTTTTTTTTTAAATATTTCAAATAGCTATTTTCTCGCTCTGTACGCATAATTAAAGTTAAAAATTGTTTAATTTTACAGAAGGAAAACATTCAAAATGTAATATTTGTTGAGTAAAATGAAGAAATCGAATTTTTAGATTAAAACTTGACTCAACACCCTTAAGGGCATTTAAGACTTACCCGATCCCTACCTTACCGACATTTTTTCCTGCAATGTTACGTCTACATTTATTGAGATATCAAATTGAAAATTTCTAAAATTGATGCTAAAGCATTAAGGTATGTTTATCTGGTCCTATATATTGACATTTATGAAAAAAATTTTTTTTCGAAAAATTTTGTTTATTTTTATAGAAATTTAAGACCAGATAAACATATCTTAACATATTTTCTTTAATTGTAGAAAATTTCAATTTGATATCTTAATAAATGTAGACATAACGTTGCAGAGAAAAAAATGACGGTAAGGTAGGGATCGGGTAAGTCTTACATGGCCTTAAGGTAAATTACATGGTTTTTTACCAAATTCATATAAAGTGGAGGGTTTTCTATGTAAAATACGTAATTTACATAAGTAAAAATCTATGTAAATACGTAAAAAAAACTTCAAGTGGCTGCAAGTGACGTGTCCTGCACAACTCTGGTTTTATAGATTTTACTGAAAGTTTATTCCTTCTATCTTCTATATCTCTATAAGTAGTGACTGATCCCTGATCATGATGATAATTTCCCATCCCTGGTCATTCACACGGGTTGTGGTTAACCTCTTTACCCTCAAATTTTTGAAAACAATTGAAAACGCCGAAACCAATTATTATACAAACCAATATGACTGAAAATTTGGATTTGGATCAGGATTTGGACCAATATTTCGAAAGTTATGAAGAACTTGATGTAAGTGCAATACAATAATTTATTTTACTAATTAAAATCAATTAAAATCGTATATATATATGAATTGTCAATCACACTTTGTTTATATTCGCAAAATTCCTTTGACATTGTTGATGCAATTATTGTAACTGAAATATTTATTTGTTATAACAAAAGAAATCAGATTTTGACATGCCATATAATGATAACTTTTAATTATAGATTATTTTATTTCTAGGTTCACCAGTTAATGCTAAGTGATAATGCTCGATTACTGGGTTACAAAAATGCAATTTTTGATAGTAAGGAAAAATTTAAAAACAAAATTGTTATGGATGTCGGTGCTGGAACTGGTACGTAAAAAGTTCCAGCTAAATATATATATATATATACAACAAAAACGAATTTTTAAAACAATGTATTTTTAATACATTTAGGAATCTTATCGATATTTTGTGCTCAAGCTGGGGCAAAAAAGGTTTATGCCGTTGAAGCCAGTCGATTAGCTAGAGTAGCGAAAGAAGTTGTTAGCGAAAATGACTTTGATGATGTTATAGAAGTAATTGAGAAAAGAATAGAAGATGTAGACACAAATTCAATTGGCAAAGTAGATATTATAGTCTCAGAATGGATGGGATTTTATTTAGTACATGAAGGAATGCTCGATTCTGTTATTGTAGCAAGAGATAATTTTCTTAAAGAGAATGGTCTCTTGTTTCCAAGTGTTGCTAAACTTTATGCAGCTCCTTGCCAACTACCATCATTTTTCGAATTCTGGGACAACATCTGTGGCGTTACAATGAAGTAATACTTACATTTTTTTGTTACTTTAATATTTTTCGTTTAGAATATCATTTAATTAGAAACTTTATGTAACAGGTGTGTTGGAAGAGAACATAGGCGGCTAAAATCCTTAAAACCAGAAGTAGCAATTGTCAAGAGCCAAGACCTCTTAAGTGAAAGCAAACTTTTAGCTTGGTTGGACCTCAGCAATACAACTTTAGAAGATCTAAATTTTTTGGGAGGAGAGGATACTGTGACACGCTGCTGTAAAAACGGAAGATACCAAGGAGTTTGTATATGGTTTGCAGTTGAGTTTCCAAATGGCTCAGAATTATCAACTAGCCCATCAGCTGAACCCACACATTGGAAACAGACTGTTGTGGTTTTGCCAAACCATATAGATATAGTTGAAAATGAGCCAATAGCTTTTAAATTATCTCTAAATAGAGACGAGACAAAGCCCAGAAGGTATAATATGGAATTGACTATGTTGGATGCAGCTGAAGTTAAACATGACATACCTTGTGATTGTGGTATGGCAATATGTACTGTTATTCGCACTTACATGGATGCTCATCCATCGAGTTAATTTAGTAAATCTTAATTAAGTTTATACAGTCTATAATGGTACAAATCAATAGCTTTTTACTATTTTTATAACCATTTTCTTAGTGAATGTTAGACTTCAAAGCACGAGACTATTCTCCTGCAAACGAAGTAGACTTTTAAAGTAACTAAAAAGTTTTTAAAAAAGTTACAATTTTTTCTATATAGAGTATTCAAAATTTTATTTGATGAATTATAGGATAGAAGATAGTTTTATCTGAAGATGCCTTAGATTGAACAAAACTGGATACATTTTTCAGATTGTTAGAATTCAACTCTTCGTATAAATACTTTAACGAATTACAGTCAATAAAACGAATTATTCTAGGAACTTTTTTCTGTTTCTGAAACTCTTGGCATTTTGAAACCGATTCCTTCAACCACTGCCTTCTTTCCAACTTCCGTCAATGGCAATATTGACATATGACTCTGCAACAACCAAATAATATTTCAATCAGGACATAATAAAACTTTAATAAGTTTTTTTCTTATAATTTTTTAGGATTTCTTCAGTTTTTAATTATAAGCAACTTTTATTTACCACTGCAGTTTGTTCCGTTGAATTCATGTAACCCACAATCATTGTATTCGTGGAATGACTCCAAAGTAAATCGCCTATTTTTTCTTCAGATGAATACCTAATTGCAATGGCACCACCTAGTTTCTGTTCCAACTCTGATAAAAATCTGGAATCTATAAAGTTGTACAATTTCAGAAAATTAAGTTCATAAGCATACATAGAATTATTCTGTTGCATTATAATGTACTTAAACTACCTATGAAATCTTTTTTCATAGCTGTGTGTAAACTTGTTGTTGGACAATCGGCGTTTGCAATTGCATCTGCTATCGTGCGGGCTAATGTAGTACGTATCAAATGTTCTCCACATCCGGATGTACTAACAGCTACAGAATTTTCTCCTTTATTAGCCCAAGTTCCACAACCCCACACTCCAGCCTATTTTATAAATAGATAACAGTAAATTCTACTCGAAAGTCAAGCTTTACTATAATTTTTGGTCACTTATTACCTGTCCAACTCGTCCAGAATGTTTTAAGATAATTCCACCACTGGAACAAGCTGAAGCTACGTTTCCAAATTGATCAACACATATAGCACCGACCGTATCCATTCTTTTCTTTACTATCTGACAATAAAATTATGATTAAAACATTCAAGTCACCTTAAAAATGCTTAACTATTAACAGAAAGATTTTCAGTTATTTACCCACCCTTTGAGTTTCGCGGCTATGATCCTCCACTTTCCTCTTGTAGTGTTTGTACACTTTTTCAGCCTTTACTAAAATAAATAGACATTAAAATTTACTTAATGCGTGGTACAAAAAAAAAATATTTCTTTAACTTTCTAAATGTATATTTCAGTACCCGATATTAAGTCATCTGATGCTATTGTCTGAATCCCCATCTCTTTGGCCCAAGTGTGAGCTCCAGACCCGACTAAAAAACTGAAAACGAGTTTCTGTTACAATACTTCGAAGGGAATCTTTAAATCTGAGATTTATTGTTTTATGCGATTATTATTTGTTCCTACCTAGGTTGAATTCTTCCATGTGAAATACCAACTGACTGTTGTTCGCAAAGACGTTTTGCCACCTCAATTGGATTTTTAACCCCGTTTATAGCTCCAACTGCCCCAAAATGTGAAGTCGAGCCATCCATTACACTTGCGTCACATTCTACTTTTCCGTCGATTGTTAAATTTGATCCATAACCGGCATTGGTCAATGGTGAGTTCTCTAAAATAATTGTAGCTTCTACCACGGCTTCTAGTGGGCTACCACCAGCAATTAACCCTTTGACTCCCTGATGAATTAATACTTATTTTAGTCAAATTAATTTTTTTAACTCCTTCAGTGATATTGACAATGCGTCAAATTAATTGATAAAAATTAAGTTAAAGGCTTAGGCCCTTCTAGTGGCGGAGAAAAAAAATTTTTAGCAATTTTTTTTCAGAGGAACCATAAAATAAGTTAAAATTCTGTAAAACGGTCTTTATTATACAACTAATGAATATAAAAACTAATTTTTCCCTAGCGATACAAAATAAAACAACGGCTGTACGCGTTTTACTCGAAACCACATTTTTTAAATCGGCCGGATTCATAATTAACAAATTGACTTGAAAATTTAACCGTAAAGTTTTTCAAAAATGTTTTAAAAAAATTTAATTAAAAACAAAACTCCACCGAAAACTTATTTGTAAAAAAAAAAACTATACAATATAATTAAAAAATCTTACGTCCTTCTGTAAAGAATGCAGGGTTGAATATACAGTTAGATTTTCAAATCTATCAGTATCGTTTCGAGAAAAACGCGTACAGTCATCATTTTGTTAAATTTATTTTATAATCCTTTGCAAAAATTAATTTTTTATATTTCATGAGTTGTATAAAAGACCTATTATCAGAATTTTGGTTTATTTCATCGTTACGTTGAAAACATTCCCAAAATATATTTTTCCGCTTCTAGGGAGGCCTAATCTTTTAAAATAAGTATAATAAATTTAAATTTACATTGTATCATAAAATTGAAGTCAGCTAACCTTTTTACATGCTTCTTTACACAATTTTTTATAATAATCTTTAAGTTTTTCTGAATGTTGACCTGCGCCTAAAAGTCAAAATTTTTGTTATTATAAATTTAAAATATTGTTGTTACGTGTTATTATAATTTACGTACCCACGTGCACAGCAACAAATCCATGATTAGGTTTATTCATTATAACTCTTGCGAATCTTATGTTTATTTAAAATTAATGCTCATTTCCTTTGTTATTAAATTTACACAGTTTATATGTTGTGTTGTCACTGCAGCAAAAATGATGTCTTTTCTGTCAGTGATATATTTGTTTGTATGTATTGTTGCTTACTATGTATACATATGCATATAGAAGAACCTCCAATCAGTGACGGCCAAAAACTATAGAAAACTGTGATGGGATGATACCACGGTTGGGTAAGTAAAATACCTACGGTAAATTACATTGTTTTTACAGTAATTAAGGACATGTGTTACTTACCATATGAGCAAGTTTTGAAACCCGGTTTTTTTTCTACAATTTTTACATTTTCAAAAAAAAGTTAGTCAACATCTGTCCATGTTCACGTTCTTGACGGATGTTGACTATAATTTTTTTGAAAATGTAAAAATTGTAGAAAAAAAACCGGGTTTAAAAACATGCTCATATGGTAAGTAACACATGCCCTTAAGGGCATGTAATACTTTAACATAATAGCAAATTAGTTATACCAATTATACGTTCATAATAATAAATATTTTAGCTAAAAATATTTGCTATTATGGTAAAGTATTACATGCCCTTAATAAGTATTTTACATTCAAAATACCAAATTCATATGGAATGGGGGATTTTCTACGTAAAATACGTAATTTACATAAGTACAAAGCATGTATAATATGCAGGGGTATGTAGTGGCGTCACTCGAAGTTTTTTTTCATGTATTATACATGGTTCTCTATATTATGTTTTCTACGTAAAATACATAATTTACATAAATAGAAAACCATGTATAATACATAAAAAAATTTCGAGGACGCGTCACTACACAACCCTGCATATTATATATGGTTTGTACTTATGTGAATTACGTATTTTACGTAATTTACATAAGTACATTGACAAAGATGTGCATATTTATTTGACATTGAGAACTGAAGGCGGTTAATATTGGGAACTTGTTATTAACGTTAATTGGGAGAGTTGAGTGTATTTCGGTTAGATAATGTATCATGTGCTGGGGTCGTACCTGATGTTTATAATATCTTTTATTTGACCCGTCTGACGTCTGAACAGTTGATTTATAGGTTAGAATTAGGTTCTCAATATTTTGGTCCAATAAAAAGAATAAAATGTTAGGACTTGTCATATCTGCCCGTCTTCTTCAACACACTAGAAATAACAAAAATTTCTGGATCAAAAACTCGTTTTTACACACCTCTGAGAACACCAAGCAGATGATACTTTGGACTTCTCGTCTTCGCCTAAATAGATGTGCCAATTCCTTTTCAGTTATTGGAATCAGGGTAAAATACTTTATTTATTTTTACATTTCATATTTTATACTCTTATATTTTTTTATTATTATAAGGACTATCATTAATCTGTTTCCCAAACGGAACGTTTTTCTGAAAGAGTAGAAACTGTTTAAAAGATTGTTCAATTTGGTTTGCAAAATGTCAGAGAAAAACTGCAATCTGATTCAAAATCTTACGCTCTATTTAAGCAAAAGGTTTTTTTAATAAGTGTTTATTTTATCGGATAGGATTTTATTTGACCTATGCATGCTGAGTCATCGAGTTTTTAGGTCTACCTATTTCCACGAATGTCTTAAACTTCTCATTTTTAAATGAAATATTAAAAAATTGTGCATAACTCAGGCCTGAATTATTCTGTCGAAACCAGTTGCAAGTTGTCAACAATAATAAAAACACAATATGTTGATAAAGAGGCGCTGACTAAACCTTTTTAAAAAGGTTTAGTCATCATAGATTTAAATATAATGTATTGCAGATCAAGCAAAAATATTATATTATATTATTTTCTTCCGTCTAAAAATCCACCATCTAGAAAAGAAAAACAAAACAAATCCACAGAAAACCAAGAATAGATCACTTAAATCTACATCCATAAATCCACAAACATCTCTTAATATAGAATAAAAACATAAAATCCTATTGTCTACTAGGCCACATTATTAAAATTAAATTAAAAAAAAAAAAGGCATCTATATTCTATTTTTATATGAGCATGTGACTTCGTTCTGCAGATTTAAAATCCACTACTTTAAATGGGTCGAACTGGGAGGAAACGTCGACAAAAGAAGAAACCACCTTTTCAAAAACAACATCCGCAGAATATGGGAGATATAGATGATCTAAAATGTTGGATGTTTTCTCAGAATTGGGCCCCAAAATTCGATTTGACGCCTCACATCTTCCCAGAAACCGGTCGTGGCTTAATAGCATTAAAGGACTTTACAGTTGAAGATGTAATATTAGAATTACCAAAGCGACTGCTCATTACGACATTTACAGTCTCGCTGAGTCCAATTAGTAAAATATTTTTACCAGATAAAATTTATGAGGCCCAGTGCGTGCTCGCGACCTTTCTGGTTTACGAAAAACATTTGAAAAGCGCTTCCAATTGGAAACCCTACCTTGATACACTTCCTGTATCTTACTCTAATCCAGAGTTTTGTTCTAAAACAGAAAAATCAGTTTTACCTGAATGCATTACAAACCAGTTGAACATTCTTTCGAAAAAGTGTAAAGCTAGTTATCGTTCTCTAATGGAATCGTTAAAAATTTTAAAGAATCGTGATTTTATTTGTTCTCACTGTAATTTTACTTTTGATAAAATAATAACATACCATGAATTTACATGGGGATATTACACTGTTAATACCAGAGCTGTTTATTTAGATAATAAAGAAAATATAAAAATAAATGTCAAGGACGATAATTTAGCTTTAGCGCCTTTTTTAGATCTTTTTAATCATGCTTGTGAAACTGTTGCTGTTGCTGGTTTAGTTAAGAAAAATGAGTACGAATTTTATCAAATCAAATCTTTGAGATCTTATAAGCGAGGCTCACAAGTGTTTATCAATTATGGAGCGCATAATAATCTCAAACTTTACATAGAATACGGTTTTGTGATTCCTCAAAATCCACTAGATGAGATTAAATTCGAGATCTCAGATATAAAGAAGTGTATCAACATTTCACAGACAGCTTACAATTTTCTTAAGCTTCATAAGATGGATGATAATATGACCTTTAATTCGCAAGGATTGAGTTATACTGCTCAAAATGCACTATTTGTGTTGACTACATCAGCACCTCAACATCAGTGGCACGAAAAAATATTTCAAGATAAATTCGACTCCCAAGATCTGTCTAAACTCAATTCGCTAGCTTTGAAAATAGTGCATATGAAAGAAAGTGAATTAAGGCAGAACCTTCAAAAAATGAAAAGATTTAATTATAAAAGTGAAAGTTTTTTAATTGCTGTGCAACTTTTAGAAGAATTTGTGTGGGTTTTAGAAAGCTGTCTACAAGTAATGCGTGAAAAATTCAAGATTGAATGTCTGTAATTAAAATTATCGATTTGTAAAATATTAAATAAATTTTTTATACAAATTTAAAATACAAATAAATGGCTAATACAATCCACATCTATTTTTTCTTTAAAGTCATCTAACAAAACTGAGTTCTATCATTTTTCCAGCTATCATTCCATCATTTTATTTTTACAATACAACTTTATAAAATTTTTATTTTTACAATTTTTTTTAGTGTTGCAATGGTAACGCGCTGGATCGTGCACAAAAGAAGAAAAGTGCACCTCAACCAAAATCACTCTTCATGCCAGTTAAATACGCTTTGGCCACCGTAGGTTTGATTGGTGGGAAAGTAGCTCAACAGAAGAGACACTGCTTTCATCCTGGTACTTCGAATTTAGGACGAGAGGGAATAGGTTTCAAAGATGCACCACCAGTCACAGCAACTCAAATGTTATCGTCTATGTTCAATTATATTTGGCCACAGGTTCGTTCAATCATAATAATGTCGTTTCTTAAGGGACATAACTGGTAATTCCTACTAATCACTTCATTTTCTTTCTGTTATACAGGACGATAAGGAAATAAAGAGAAGGGTTAAAGCGGCTGTTGGTTTGTTAATTGGTGCAAAACTTTTAAACGTTGCTGTGCCATTTCTTTTCAAGTACGGTATAGATACGTTCAATACAGCAGGAAGCTTAGGGAGTCCACCAGAGACAGTAGCAACCATAGCGACGTCAATTCTTATCGGATGTAAGATTTTAACTTTATTTAGGAGCAAGGTATTCACAGGAAGTCAAAGGGCTCTACTATCAAACTGATTTCTTGTTTACCATTTTATCTACATGAAGAATTAGATCGATACAAGTTCAAACTTTTCTGAACAATTGTGGACACCTTTCCAAATTAAATATTAAAAAGGATCCTATGGTCCTTGCATTATAACAGAAATTTATAATTTTATCTATCGCCTTTTATCGTTGACTGTACCTTTTGCACACGCCCACTTTTATCCTTAACTATACCCTTTGATCGCGCCGACTTTTTTCCTTGACTATAGTCATTGGCCACGCCTATTTTTATTTCATTCAATTAATCACACTTGTGGTTTAGGAATGCAGTCAATGATAAAAGTAGGCAGGACCAAGATTACTAGGAATTACTGGTTCTTATATAGATTTGTCTTTTCGATTTATACCGGTTTATCATTGTATTCTTTCATTTATAGATGGTATCGCTCGAGCCGGTGCAGCAGGATTTAATGAACTTCGAAATGCTGTATTTGCGAAAGTTGCACAAAATTCGATTCGAAAAATAGCCAGAAATGTGTTTCAACACTTGCACAATCTAGACCTAGCTTTTCACTTATCACGCCAGACCGGCGCACTTTCTAAGGTATGAAGATTGAAATTTGTTTAAATTGAAATTGAAATAAATTAAATAAATAATTTGAAATAAATTGAAATTTATTTAAATTTATCGTTACAGACGATAGATAGAGGAAGCCGTGGTATCAACTTCGTACTGACAGCTATGGTATTTAACATAGTTCCTACAGTTTTTGAATTAACTTTGGTCTGTACGATATTGGGTCTGAAATGTGGGTCGGAATATGCGAGTGTAGCTTTGGGTTGCGTTCTTACGTATGCAATGTTCACACTTGCAGTTACACAATGGAGAACAAAATTTCGAGTATACATGAATCGAGCCGAAAACGAAGCAAGTAACAAAGCTATTGATTCCCTGATCAATTATGAGACTGTGAAAGTAAGTTAATATTTCTATTAAGGAAACCTGTGAGCAGGGTGGCCACATGTTAGAGAAGTTAGGAAAAAAAAAAAATTTGATAGGGAAAATAGGAATTGTCATTTAAGCTAACTATATAATTTTTGTCGTGGTACATAAATAGATTTTATAGTTTATTTAACAGATTTTAGAAACTTTCCAAAGTTTTTTAAGGATTCTAAAGGATTTTCAGGAATTCTTTGAAATTCTTTGGGTTTCTAATGATTTAAAGAGATTTTCAATAATTTTAAAAGGTTTTAAAAGGTTTCTACGAATTTAAGAAATTAAAAAAATTTTAAAAAGCTTGTAAGAATTTTTAAAAAATTGTATTTTTTAAAGTTATTTTAAAAGGATCTCATAAGATTTTTATGATTCGTAAAAGATTTTGTTACATTGTAAAAATTGTAAAAATTAGACGCAGTTTTTGTTAATTTTCATAGTTACGCATAACCGATAAAAATTTGCAAAAATTATTTTCCAGCACCTTATGACACTGCCTTTCAAACATATGGAGTCCCAACTGTCACGTTTGATAATTTCTGTCAAAAAATTTACTATTTAACTCTCAAATGGTGCGTTCAGACACATTTTTTTGTCAATTTTGACTTTTTTTTAAAAGATATTATCAATTAGAGTTATAAAAAAAAATTAATTTTCATGGTATTAGAAGTTTAGTACTTCAGCCCAATAGATTTTTACAGATTTTAAGTGTTGTGAAGTGATTTTAAATTTCAAAAGATTTAATGTGATACACGAAATTTTTGAAAAATTTCAATTGTATTTTTACTGAATATTTGTTCGCATGTTTAACTTTTCTATCAGGGTAATTTGTCTGAATGTCAGGTAAAAGTCAGGGAAATGAAAAAATTGTGTCGTGTGGCCACCTTATTAAAGTGAGTTAAATCAAACAATATAAAATTTTGCACCTATTTCTTACAGTACTTCAATAACGAAAGGTATGAAGCCGAGAAGTATGATGATTCTTTGAAGAAATACGAGACTGCTTCTTTGAAGACTAATACGAGTTTAGCCATGTTAAACTTTGGTCAACAAGCTATTTTCAGCAGTGCTTTAAGCTTAATAATGGTTTTAGCAGCTAGAGATATCGTAAATGGTATTGCTGATAAAATAAAACATATATCGTATCACTATGTAAATTTTGAATAATACTATTTTTTTTAATTAGGAAACTTGACTGTTGGAGACTTGGTTATGGTCAATGGTTTACTGTTTCAACTCTCAATACCTCTAGGATTTTTGGGTTCCGTGTACCGAGAAGTGAGGCAAGCTTTTATTGACATGCAAACCATGTTTTCTATAATGACAGTGGATCCTGCTATCAAGGTACCAAATTTTTTTTTGCCTTTTGTCTATTTCCAAAATACTAAAAGATGTTTTTCAGAAAATCTTTGACACTGATCGTTAACAATTTTAAATCCAAGGATATGTTTGACAGAATAAGACCAATGCAGTCCCATTCAGCGTGATCTCCACGAACGCTGACATTACTTTCGACAAAGTTAAGTTTCAGTATGTTGAAGGAAAAAATATTTTTGATAATATGTCCTTCACGATTCCGAGCGGAAAGAAAGTAGCTATAGTTGGAGGTTCCGGGAGTGGGTATGTTATATTAAATATATAATATAATAATATAATTAATATTTTTAAATATATTTTCGAAAGTATAGCTTTTTAATTCTTATAGAAAATCCACGATAGTAAGATTACTATATAGGTTTTTTGAACCAAATAGTGGAAATATTTACATTAATGGAAAAAATATTCAAGACGTTGACGTAGACGATCTAAGGAAAGCCATTGCTATTGTGCCACAGGTGAGTACTAATTATTCCAAGGAAAGTCTGCCAGGTGTCCCTCGCCGATTTGATTCTCCCTGATAAGTACTCGAAAAACTAAGCGATACGTTTTTTTTTTATCTGCGGAAAAACACTTTAAGGGGCTGAAATAGCCTCTCAAAAATAGGAGTTTCAAGTGTCGATTGTATAGTTTTGTGTATAAAAACCAAATTGATTTCGATCAAACCTACAGGAAAAGTTTTCCCGTGATGAAAGATGAATAACTGAATATTCTCAAAGAAAATAAAATAAAAATAAATTTAAAAATTAGGGGTTAAACAACCCCTTAATATTTTTAAAGTTGTGCTAAAAATTTTTTAATTTTCATGAAAATATATATTTTGCACTTCAGACAAAAATAAAGTTAACGTGTTTCGCCCAAAAAAATGTTTTTTTAAATTAGTGGGGTAACTATCCCTAAACACTTTTCATTTTGTGTCTGTGATAATATATACTTTCTCTACACAAAAAAAAATTGGGAAATTAGTTTTATAACGATGGAAGTGAAATAGAGTACATTCAACAATAATTAGTTCAATATTATTAATATTATTATTATATTAAAATTATTTTTTTCTCTATAAAATATGTGTACTTCATAATGATTTTAATGATTTTTTGTATAAAAATAGTTTAGGCGTAGTTACCCTCCTCATTGCCGGTTTTTTTTTTCTTAGAAACCTTCATCTTCTTTTTTGTGAGCAACACGTATTTTTTCGATTTTTTTTGCTCGATTCTAAATTTATTTTGCAATTTTATAAATAATTGGGGGGTGGTTTATCCTCGTGTAATTCTTTAATTATTGTTCAATGTACTCTATTTGACTTCCATTGTTACAAAACTAATTTCATAATTTTTTTGTGTACGAAAAGGTTATATTATCACAGACTCAAAATAAAATGTGTTTAGTGGTAGTTACCTCACTAATTATAAAAAAAAAAAATTTTGGCGAAACACGTCAACTTTATTTTTGTCTCAAGTACAAAAAATATATATTTTTTTGTTTTTTCCTGTAAATTAAAAAATGTTTAGCACAACTTTAAAAATATGTAGGGGTGGTTTCCCCCTCATTTTTTGGGGGGGGATTATGTTATTAATCTTTCATATCGAGGAAACTTTTCCAATAGGTTTGATCGAAATCAATTCGGTTTTTATACGGAAAACTATGCAATCGACACTTGGGACCCCTATTTTTGAGGGGCTGTTTCACCTGGCAGACCTTCCTTAATATAAACACAAAAAAAATTACAGAATTTATTTTCTTGATAATTATAGTATATTTTAATATGTTTAAAATAATGAATTATTAGTTTTAATATAATGTACTTTTTTTAAAGATTGTCTCAAATAAAAGCTGTTGAAGATGAAAACAAAGATTCATCAAAATTTGATCAAAAGAGTTTATAAAGAGATATTAATTGTATGTATTTATTAAATTAAGAATTCTGATACTATAAAAACATTTACAAATTACAGGACTCAGTATTGTTTCACGACACAATTTTCTATAATCTTCATTATGGAAATTTTGCCAAGACTGAAGAGGATGTTTACGAAGCAGCAAGAATGGCCAATCTACACGATTCGATTTTAAAGTGGCCAAAAGGATATCAAACGGAGGTGGGAGAAAGAGGGTTGAAATTGTCTGGTGGTGAAAAACAGCGAGTTGCTATAGCTAGAGCAATTTTGAAGGGCAGTCCAATCCTTGTTTTCGATGAAGCCACGTCATCTTTGGATTCTATAACAGAACAGGTAAACTATTATTTAATATTATATTTAATATTTATTTAATATAAATTTAATATAATTATTTAATATAAAATAAATAATTTATATAAATTGTTCACGTTTTAATAGAATATTCTTGAGGCTTTACGCCGTGCCACCACTGGAAGAACTTCTATAGTAATAGCGCATCGTTTGTCGACTGTTATGGATGCGGATGAAATTTTCGTCTTAAACAATGGAACTTTGGTGGAAGCTGGGAATCACGAAGACCTACTTCAAAAACCAAATTCGTATTATTCTAAATTATGGGACGCACAACACATTGGTTTAAAAAAACCAGACTTAGCCAGTTCCGTTAAGTTTTAAATCAATTACGTACAGTGTTTAGGCTACTCCTTCTGTAATTATGTAATTTAAATACTTTGTATAAAATGTAATATACATTTTTGGTTCAAAACCAAAAAACACTAACCAAATTTAGGTTGAGGTGAAAAATGCAGCAATTTTATCCACACAACATACTGCCAGTCTAAAAAATATACGAGTCGCCTGTTTTTCGCGAAAATCTTAACTGCATTGTAAATACCCTTAGATTTTGAGCAACGACTGTCATATTAAATATACTTGTATTAAAAATGCAGGCATATTAATAATAGTATTGTTATTGTGATGTTTCTCGTTTACTGTATGCTGACTGCATAACACAACTTATTACCTGATAATATGTAAACACTAGTCTTATTGTATATACCTTATTTTATGATAAAAAAAACTATAAATAATAGTTTGAAGATGAAAAATGTATTATAATAAAGATATTCCTTGCAATACTTTACTTTTGGTATTTAGCTATTTAATAGTTTTTAAAGATAAAACTTATTTTTTAAAATTATTGAATATTTTTAGAAGCGCCACCAGACGGTTCGCACATCCAATGCACAATTGTGTATTATATACTATTACTTCGTGGTATTATCTGTGTTAAGAGAGCTATCCACCACCCACCCTTACAGAAATCAATATTGATCAATACCTCCACTAAAATGTGAACTGTATACAAGGTTGTCTTGACAACCTCTTAAAAACAATCATGGTTTCCAAACTGTCAGCAAAATGTTCCTGACAATCTCAAATAACTTGGGTATCACGTGTCTAAAAAAGCACGTCTACGAATTAAAAATGCGACTTGTAGAATGTTTCCGATCATTTTAAAATGCAAGACGAACTGACAACATTGCCCACAGTGTCCTTAAATTCACAAATTCCAAGGTAATTAAGATATAAAGGTCTTACGAGATATAAACACTGTAGATACTGAACACACTTTCTTACTTTATTTATATTTGACTAAACTACACGTTATACTTATATTATATTTTTTAAACGCAAACTCCACTGATGTTATTTTTTAGTATTTAATTTCTAAATTTCGAATTCTATATTTGTAGAAAACTAATGTAGTGTAAAATTATTTGATGTAATAACCTCGTTTTCTAGGAAACAAAATTCTGATGTTAGGGGTACACAAGGGGGTAGAAAATCACACCCTCCATGTAAAAGCGCTGCATTTCTATTTCCAAGCAGAAAACAGTTACATCCCTTACATGGTTTGTATTTGAACAATATTTTTAAAAACTCTTAGTTAATTGGGTTGAAGTTTCAGACTTCTAGTCTGACGATTTTTTAAAAATTTATTGGAATAATAATTTTTAAAAAGTTTCCTTTGTTTTTAGAGAATTTAAAGGAATTTTAAAGAGACTAACGGCGTTGGACCCAAGAATTAGGCTCAAAATTCTATTCTCCATTTTCCTGAACAAAAATTGTAGATAAATATTTCTTCGCTCTGTAGCGCTAATCTTTTTTCAAATATAAGACTGCATACAGAGCAAAAAAATATTTAATTTCGATACTTTTTGAATAAAACGAGGAAATAAAAATTTAACTTGAAAATTGAATATTCTCATTTTATTTTAAAAATATTTGAATTAGATATTTTCTCGTTCTGTACGCATAATTCTAGTTACAAATTGATTAATTCTACAAAGAGAAAAAATTATAAATTAAATATTTGTTGAGTAAAATGAAAAAATCGAATTTTTTTATTATAACATGGCTCCAACACCCTTAAAAAATTGCAAAAGATTTTAAATAATCTTAAGGAATTTCAAGGGATGTTAAGAGATTTTAGGAATTTAAAGGGGTTTTTAAAAGAGCTGAAAAGGGTTGTTTAGAGTGTTGAAACCAAGTTCTAATCTAAAAATTCGATTTCTTCATTTTACTCAACAAATATTAAATTTGGAATTTTTTTCCCTTTGTAAAATTAATTAAATTGTAACTAGAATTATGTGAACAGAGCCATAAAATATCTAAGTTAAAGATTTTTCAAGTAAAATGAAAAACTTCAATTTTGGAGTTAGATTTTGAATTCTTCGTTTTATGTAAAAAGTATTGAAATTTAATATTTTTCGTTGAGTAAAATGGGGAATTGAATTTTGAGCTTAACACTTGGGTCCAACGACCTTAATGGATTTTTTCATAAATTTCACAAGATTTCGAGACATTTAGAGAAAATTTAAAAGTTTTTAAAGAATTTAAAAGGATTTAATTCAATTTACATCACATTAGAATAAATTCCCTAAAAATTCTTAAAATCACTTAAAATGTTTTGAAATATTTTAAAAATCTTTAAACTCTCTTGATTTCTTTTCAAATCCATTGAAATCCTTTACAATCACTTATCATTATAATCTTTTGAAATATATAGAAATTTCTAAAAATCTCAGAAACGGCCTTTTGATAAATACAAAAATTTCTTACAAAAATCCCTTGAAATCTTGTGAAAACTCTTGAAAATCCTTAGACTGTTTTGAAGTCTTTTAAGAATCCTTTGAAGTTCATTAAGATATCTTAATAAATCTTAATTTGACAGTTTCTAATCTTTTGATGTTTTACAGGCAGTCCATATGGAAACAGTGTTAAATGCTACTTGCAGCCAGATCCTTTGAAACAAACCAGCAAAAGTGCCGTGGGACAAAGAATCGTATCGGCAAAAATGCTTCGTATTAAGGAACTTCAAAATCAATTAGCGAATGCTCACTATCATCTTAATGTAAGAAATGAATTAATTTTAAAATATTAATTTTTAACGTTTGAAAAGATAAGCTCTGAAACAAAAAAATATTATTTTTTATTTTTCTAGGAATTATCTAATGAAAATAGATTGCTAAAAGTATTACAAAAACGGCAAGATTCTGCATTAAGACAGTATGAGGGAACAAATGCAGAGTTGCCGAGGATAATCAATTCCCATCACGAAGAATTGAGAATTCTTCAATCTAAGTATAATAAATTAAGAGCACGATATAAGAGTACATGTGAAATGCTCAAGGACAAAGAAAATGAACTCCATTCTGTACAGGTATTTAAAAAATTTTATTTTTCATTTTTTAATTAAGGGCGTTGGACCCCAGTGTTAAGCTCAAAATTCCATTCTCCATTTTACTCTACGAAAATTATAGATAAATATTTTTTCGCTCTGTATCGCTAATCTTTTTAAAAATATAATACTGCGTACAGAGCGAAAAAATATTTAGTTTCGATACTTTTTGCATAAAACGAAGAATTCAAAATCAACTTCAAAATTAGATATTTTCGTTTTACTAAAAAATTCACTAATTAGATATTTTCTTGCTCTGTACGCATAATTCTAGTTAAAAATTGATTAATCCTACAGAGAGATAAAATTCCAATTATAATATTTGTTAAGAAAAATGAAGAAATCGAATTTTTAGATTAGAACTTGGCTCCAACACCCTTAAAAGATTGAAAGTTAAATCTGCAAAAGTTATTAAATGTAGGGAAAAACAAAAATTGCAGACGCAGAACAAACACCTATTACAATTAAGTAAGGATCGACATTTAGGGGAGAGAGAAAAATTAAAAAATGAAGTATCAGATTTGAATTACAGAATAGAAAAACAAGATGAAACGATCAAGGTGAGTTTGGAAGAGTTCAAATACTTCACCTCTCTTATTTATTTTCATGGAAATAAAAATAATCAATATTTTTGTTGAATCAAAACACAGACTTTGAATAGGAAATTATCTATAGAAACAAAATATCTTAAGCATCAGTTACATTCGGAAATTATGAAGCAAAAAGAAACACAGAAGCATTTCCAAGAAGCTTTAGAGAAGTTAAAGAATGCAGAAGACCTTCTTGGCAATAAAGAGAAACGACTATTATCAAAAAATCAGTTGAATGTAATGAACAAGAGGCAATCCACAGCAAGTCAGTCTTTTACAAATTTGGATGATGACAGGTAAATGCAAATAATTATTCAGGATTTATCACTTTAAATTCTACAGAATATTTTTTAAATTATAAAATCTCTTGAAACCATTTAAAATTACACAAAAATGTTGTCAATTCTTTAAAATGAATTAAGATTGGTAAAAAAAAAACTAAATTTCTAGAAACATTTTGAAATTTTTTAAAATTTCACGACAACCTTTGAAATCCCTTAAAATTTGTTTGAATTCCAAAGAATCCTTTACAATTTCTTAATATTTCACGAAATCCCTTGAAGTTCCCTTTAAAATTCCCATTATTCATTCCTTTAAAATTCCTCAAAATAATTTTAAAACCTTCCATATTTACTTTCAAATATTCACATTAAACTTTAAAATCCCTTTAAATTCCTGAACATTTTTTAAAAATTATAAAAGCCTTTTAAAATATTTTAAAAGTCGAATAAAATATTAAAAATCTCTTAATACCCTTTAAATTTTTTTAACTCCATGGAATCCTTAAAATATAACGAGGAACTTTAAAATCACTTATAATGCTTGAAAATCTCTAAAAATTCCCAAAAACCTCTTATAAATTATTAAAAAAAAATATAATTATATAAAATTTTCCTGACAGCTCATTGCATTTCCCTGAAATTTTCGTGACAAATTTTTTTTCCTTACATTTTGTTGACCCTGTTATTTCTTTATTTCTTGAAACTTTTATATAATAATTTTATAATTTTCTTCTTTTCTCAATCCTAGCGTGGTCTGCAATTTTCAAAAATCTGGCAACAAACTAAAAAAGCTTCAAGTTGAAATACAAGACAGAAACTTGATAACAATGAAGAACACTAATCATGAAGAGTGGAAAGAGGATAAAGTTGATACGATTGTCTTAAACTTGGATGATGATCAACCTTTCAGCCTACCAAAGACCGAGACGATGGCAAGCTTGCAGCATATTAGAAATTTTCGGCTTCAAAAATCTTCACATGATAACGCAAGTTCAGCTGTGAAGAAAGTAAATGATTTTCGGGCAGTAGAATTTGAGAAAGATTGCATCAGTCCACACTTTTCACATCCTGTAAAACTGAAGGACACAAGAGAAGATCTACAGCGCTATAATGGATACAATTCAACAAATGAGCAGAATCATAGTGATGCAATTTTTAAAAATAAGGAGAAAATTTCCACAACACAATTGGAAGAAATTGGTGACTACAAATTTTTAAGCGAAAATACAAGCGAAGATGAAATGAAATCAGTTTCATGCGATTTTGATACAATGCTTCTAGCGACTAAATCCAGAGAATTACATGCGAGGTTCGTTTTTAATTATTATTAAATAATTGAATTAGCGATGATTGACATTGAAATTATAAGGTAATCTGATTCGTTCTGTTTACATCAGCTTTGAATTTTTATTACTTGAATACATATAATCGAAAGATCAATTTTACTAAAATTATAAAACTACATAAAACTTGTAAAATTAAATATTTTGTTAAACGCTTGTAAGAAATTCTACTTGGTGTACTGGATTTTGTCACCAGCTTCCTCTGTGAGGAAGAAAAAATAATTAAAATCTCGTCAAATTTCTAGTAATTCTTTAAGGGTGTTGGAGTCAATTTCTAATCTAAAAATTCGATTTCTTTATTTTACTTAACAAATATTAAATTTGGAATTTTTTCCCTGTGTCGAATGAATCAATTTTTAATTAGAATTATGCATACAGAGCGATAAAATGTCTAATTCAAATATTTCTAAATAAAATTAAAATATTAAATTTTGAAGTCAGATTTTGAATTTTTTGTTTTATGCAAAAAATATTGAAACTAAATATTTTTTGGCTCTTATGCTTTATGGCTTTATGCAGTCGTATATTTGAAAAAAGATTATTGCTACAAAGCGAAAAAATATTTATCTAGAAATTTCGTTGAGTAAAATGGAGAATATAATTTCGAGCTTAAGAATCGGGTCCAACACCCTTAATAAAATTTTTTAAATTACTTAAAATCAATTAAAACGTCTTAAAATCTTTAAAATCCTGTGAAATTTCTTGGAAATCATTAAACTCTTCTGAATTCTTTCAAAATTGCTTATAATTCTTGAAAATCGCTTTAAATCTCTTTAAATTACTTAAAATATCTTAAAATTACTTAAAATTTGAAATCCCTTGACATTCCTTAAAATTCTTTAAAATCTCTTGAAATTCCTTATAATCACTTAAAATCCTGAATTCTTTCGTAATTCTGTACAAATTTCTAGTAATTCATTATAATTAATTGAAATCTCTTGAAATTATTTTAAGTCCCTTAAAATCAACGCGATGTTGATACAATTCTTCTGTCGACTAAATCCAAAAGTTTGTTTCTAGTTATTACTAATTAATTTAATCAGTGATGCTTATTTCGAAATAAAGAATTTAATTCTAAGAAAACAGAAGTAATGAAATTACTGGTCAGTGGAGAATTATTAGTATAATGACTATTTCTTTTCAGATTAATCGGCAATTCTGAAGAAAATTTCGAGATTGTGAAACATTCTCTCAATCTGGAGAGCAAAACAGATTCACTTGCAATAGAAGATATAGACAAATTAATAAGTAAGCAATTGCAACTAAATCAAGTTCTTGATGCGTCCGAATCATTGGAGACGTTTGTGGAACTTGAAAAATATGCCACAGTTAATATTGAGAGTGATTTAGAATTAAAGCACAATTTAGAAACGAAGAACCATCTGAGCAAAATTCCACTCCTAAATATCCAATCAAATAACTCTCGACATAAAAAAAGTCCTGCGAACTTGGAACTTTTGGATAATGTGCAAAATAAGACAAAAATAAATGGATACGAAGCAGAACAGCAGGACCAATCTTTTAGCGAGAAAGAAATTTCTAAGCAAACCAATTCGCTGCAGAGTATAGTTGATATTAGTATAGAAGAAAAAAACACAGAATTGCGTGGTTCAATGTCTACGAACGAATTGCAAATTTTATCGAAATCATCCGATAATTTAAAAAACGTGGATGTAATTTCTCCGGAAGAAAGAAGACTTACAATAAAGCATTCCATCAGTGAAGAATCTGAACCAGATAAACTACAATCAATAGACACTGAAATGCAAGACGAATGTACAAATATTTTAGAGAATGTGGAGCAAAATAACGACCTTAATAACACAGAAAAGAACGATTGTGCAAACGAATTTGAAAATAACGAATTGTCAGTTGCGGATACAAAACTTAATTACAACAAGGAAAAATTGCTCGCTGCAATGAAAGCCATCGATGATAATGAAAATATCGAATTTTTAGATCACGGTTCTCGTAAAAACAGCATTTCAAATCGCTCACAAATAACAGAAAATTTGTACAGGGGACTGCCAACTCATTCTCGAAAAAAGGAGATTATAAGGGACTTATTTGAAGATGGGAAAGTGAACAAACTCAAAGGAGGATGCAGCAAATTGCATTAATTTTAGCATAAATTAGAGAAAGGAAATTATTTATGAGCGTGCTGAATCGATTTGTAAAAGTTTAGAGATTTTTTCATGGTCTCTAAATTCGACATACCGATATTTTAATTGCTTCGTGACGAAGCGGTTATTTAATATCTTGTCCTTTACTATCCTAAAGCTGTACTTTTAGAATTATTCAAATAATTCGAAAATGTCTGTCAAATGATATATTCCTTGTGCCTTTACACATAAAAGAGATTTTTTCAGATGAAAGCGACTAATAAAAAAGTATAAAATTTGCAAATCTTCTAAAGTTCAATGAAATCTCTTGAATAAAAGAGATAAATATGAAGTGTGATGCCAGAATAAATATTTTAATAGACTGATCGTTCTGATAGACTTCTAAACTGAAAATGCTTTTTGTTTTAAGTTTTTGTAGTGAAAAGACTGTGTAGATGGAAACTTTTATCGTTTCATCTACACAAATTACAATAAATTCTGCAAAACAAAGTCAAAGAAATAAAAACTTTTTATAATTTAGTTTTAAAAATGGATGTTCCTCGGATTGAAAAAGTGCCTAGTCGTTGATGTGTTTGGTAATATTAAAGTTAGTACGAGATTGTAGGAATATAAAAACTATATCCAAATATATATATTTTCCATATAACTGTACACTGGGCAATTGCTTCGTCATTTCTATTCTAGGTCCTTTTATAACCATGTTATAAACCTTTATGAAATGGAAAATTTTAGTTTTTTTTCTTGTTTAATTGTGATTGTTTTATTTATTATTTATGTAACACTTGGGTATATTTTGGGTATATTTGGAGTTTATTTGAGGACGTTAGACGCAACTGTTAAGCTCAAAATTCCATTCTCCATTTTACTCAACTAAAATTATAGAATAATATTTTTTCGTTCTGTAGCGATTATCTTTTTTCAGATATAAGACTGCATACAGAGCGAAAAAATATTTAGTTTCGATATTTTTTGCATAAAATGAAGAATTCAAAATCTGACTTCAAAATTTAATATTTTAATTTTATTTAGAAATATTTGAATTAGATATTTTATCGCTTTGTATGCATAATTCTAATTAAAAATTGATTCATTCGACACAGGGAAAAAATTCCAAATTTAATATTTGTTGAGTAAAGTGAAGAAATTGAATTTTGTTATGAAAATAAATTTTTTTTATGAAAATCAAGCTTTAAAATTATGAAAGCCTCACATAAAAGATTATTGTTATTATTATTTTTAAATTTTTTTTATGGTGGGGATTGAAATACTGAATACATTTCTTTTTCATTTATCTAATTTACTTATTTTTAATTGAAGATTTCGAAGAGGACGAATTTTACGAATGTTGGAGGGAGGAATCATTTCTTGGCGAAGCGGACGAAACTCTACAAAAAAGCAACAAAAGAAGACATTTGTTATGCAATAGACCTGTGGGGAGATTAGCAAAGTATACCACTTTTCGATTAATGCAGACTAAAGATCCTGTATACCTGTCAGTAACTCAAGATCCAGTTTTAAAATCTATAGATCAATGGAAGAGGATGCCTAAGTCATGATGGAACTAGGAGCAGATAAACAAGGAACGGAAATGCGATTGAGACTAATGAGCGCCTTCTTGCTTTTTGACATGAAGTCCTTGAAAGTAATTAGTTTTTATTAAATTAATTCAACAAAAAGTTTATAATTATAGTTAAGGACTTTTCTAGGGCGTAGAAGCCAAATTAGCCAAGCTAATCTAAAAATTTGATTTCTTCATTTTACTCAACAAATATGAAATTTGGAATTTTTTTCTTCTGTAGGATTAATTAATTTTTAACTAGAATTATGCATACAGAGTGAGAAAATATCTAATTCAAATATTTCTAAGTAAAATTTAAATATTCAATTTTGAAGTCAGGTTTTGAATTCTTCATTTTATGCAAAAAGCATCGAAATTAAATATTTTTTCGCTTTGTATGCAGCCTTATTTTTGAAAAAAGATTAGTTCTAGAGTGCGAAAAAATATTATTCTATAATTTTCGTTGAGTAAAATGGAGAGTGGAACTTTGAGCTTGAGTCCAACGCCCGTAAGAAGAATTCGTGTCAAAAGTATTACGAATATCATAAAAGATTCAAATTTAAAAGCAATTAAATTATTATTATTACGGAACATATGTTTCAAATGATTTGTTAAAAATTATGAAAATTAAGCTTTAAAATTAGTAAAATAAGAGATTATTATACTTGTGGAATTAGAGTAGATCATACTTTGAAAAGAACAGAGAAGTTTTGCGCAAATATATACACATATTTTATCATTTTCTTTGTTAAAAATATATATCAAGTACAAAATTAAATTTTTAAAATATAACTTTTTATGATAATAATTTTGCCAAAAATGGTGAGGAATGTTTCCAAAATAGATATAAGTACATTAAAAAAATATATTTTCAGGGTGTTGGAGCCAAGTTTTAATCTAAAAATTTTATTTCTTTATTTTTCTCAACAAATATTAAATTTTCAATTTTCTCACTCTGTAGAATTAATCAATTGTTAACTAGAATTATGCTTACAGAGTTAGAAAATATATAATTCAAATATTTTTTAAGTGAATCAAAATATTCAATTTTGAAGTTAGATTTTGAATTCTTCGTTTTATGCAAAAAGTATTGAAACTAAATATTTTTTCGCTCTTTACGCAGTCTTAAATCTGGAAAAAGAATAGTGCTACACAGCGAAAAAATATTTATCTATAATTTTCGTTGAATAAAATGGAGAATAGAATTTTGAGCTTAATACTTGGACCCAACACCCTTAAACATTTATTTTATGTTTTGAATTCTTTGTACTGCAGCTCCAAAAGTATTTGATAAGCAGAGCTGGAAAATCAGGAATTGAAGTGTTTTCCATAACTGTTGATTCTCCAATATCAGTAAAGAAAAAGCAGAAAATTCCTGAAATGTATGGATGGATCTGGAGCTGGATCAATTCTTAAAATAATACTAATATTAAAACTATTAAGGGCGTTGGACTCTAGTGTTATGCTTAACATTCTATTCTCCATTTTACTCAACGAAAATTAGAAATATTTTTTCGCTCTGTAGCACTAATCTTTTTTCAAATATAAGACTGCGTACAGAACGAAAAAATATTTAGTTTTGATACTTTTTGATATTTTCTGGCTCTGTACGCATAATTCTAGTTACAAATTAATTAATTCTACCGAGGGAAGAAATTATAAATTTAATATTTGTTGAGTAAAATGAGTAAATCGAATTTTTGGATTAGAATGTGGCTCCAACATCCTTAAAAGTGTTAATAAAATTAGTATTAATATTATAGTATTATTATTATATTAGTATAAATTAGTATTTTTATTAATATATGTACCTACTAGTTTTATTGTATAGGAGCTTAAAATTATAGAATTTTGTTATCTCAATGTATGTACATAATGAAATGTCTATAATAAAAAATACAATATACTCTAAATTTCTGAGATTTATTATTTGTCGATACCTTTATTTAGATTCAGTAAAGACAATTGAATTTTGAGGTAGATTTTTAAATTTAAATGACACTTGTGTCGGTAACAGGAGGCCTGTTTTATCTATGAAACTAGCCTCGACGAAGAGCTCTTCAAACCCTTCAAAGATTCTACTCTCCTGATCCAATTCTCTGGTTTCTGCGCCAGAAAATGGGCTCTGCTTGGGAATGAACCCGAATAAACACGAAAAGTCAACCTGATGCACCAGGAGAATAGAATGTACGAAGAGGTGGCACGATGAGAGCATTGATTACGCATGCGCCGCACGCGAAAATTCAAATTTGAATTAGACATTTAAACTCCACATACCTCCTCGCACATTTTATTCTCCTGATCCAATTCTCTGCCTTCTGCACCGGAAAATGGTCTCTGGCAAAGAATGAATACGAGTAAACACGAAAATTCACTGGATTGGATCAGGATAATAGAATGTGAGGAGGTATTCAGAGTTTGTATCCAACACGCATGTGCGGCGCTCTGCGCTTGATACTACGGATACCTCTTCGCATATTCTGTTCTCCTGATACAATTTCCTGGTCTTTGTGCTTTGACTTTGCTATCCAGTCATGGCGAACATTGATTTTAACTTGTTTTAGCCCTTTGACATTTTATTTGATCTTATTATAAAAATATGAACTCTAAATGAATATGTGCTCTTGAAGAAGATTATAAAAAAAAGCTACAGCCACAAATTAAGGATTTTAATTTTAATTTAGATTTTATAGGAGTTATGTACCTGTTTGTGTCAACAACTGTCAAAAGGGTTATGTTATTTAATAGTTTATTTTAACTTCTACGTTCTTTTTAAGTTACTTATGTACAGGTGAGGAAAAAATAAATACACACATGTTTAAGTACAAAATATTATTTATTTATCCTTAGTAACAAAATAACATTAATAAATTCCATACAATTGGTAGTGCATAAAAATGAGGTTATCTCTGCTTCTATAAGATAATTTTTTATATGTTAAAAAACCTCCACTGTTATATAATTAAACAATCCTGCTGTCTCAATCTTTGAACTCTCGCAAAGCATACAACTTGTTTTCAGCATGTTCTAATCCTTATATTATTGATAAATTATTATTGCTGAGGTAATTAATTCTAAGATGTCAATTTTTATAATATTATTTTACTATTTAATTGTTTAGCTAAAGAATTCAAGAAATTTCACAAATATAAATATTTAAAAGTAATTTTAATGCTCCTTATTCAGGATGTTGGAGCCAAGTTCTAATTTAAAAATTTGTTTTCTTTATTTTTTTGAACAAATATTAAATTTAGAATTTTTTTTCCCTCTGTAGAATTAAACAATTTTTATCTATAATTATACGTACAGAGCCAAAAAATATTGGGTCCAACGTCCTTCCTTTAATATAAATCATTTTCTAAATTTAAAGTTAAAATATTTGACATAATTATGAAGATAAAAACAATTCAATATCAGTCGATGGTACTGAAAAACCTGACTAAGTAATTACAAAAACTTTTTGTAATTTAGTTTTAAAAAGTGGATGTTCATCGGATTGAAAAAGTGCCTAGTCGTTCATGTGCATGGTAATATTAAAGTTAGTACGAGATTGTAGGAATATAAAAACGATATCCAAATATATATTTTAAATATAACTGTCCACTGGGCTCTTATATTCAAAAACCGCGTCCTAAGCCTAACCAGTCGCTAACAGTAACTATTATATTATGCTTTATTATTTGTTAATATATAAATAGAAGTTTTTAATATTAATAATAATTTAATATTTTTAATATTAACAAAAATAAAATATTAAATCTTACACAAAACTTAACAAAGGACGGGTTGATGGTCTGATCATGGGGCAATTCCCGCTCATTCAGATTATCTTGTTTTTTAGATATGAGACATCGATCGATATTTTTCTTTCAATTGGTAGGATTGATTGATTGATGTTTCATCTCGATATATAAAGTTCTAATAGCAATGTTCCTTACGATTCGAGTCGTAATAAGGGTTGTTTCGGTTTGGAAAAGAAATATAAGGACATCCAGAAGACGGAACAATTATCTTGTTTAAAACAGTTCTTACTTTAATTTTTAAAGTAAAGCAATTTTATGTTTCAAATTTCCTCTGAAGGCTTAATATTGTACGTCATTTTAACTACTAAATATATTAGAAATCTTTTTCACATGCGCGATATTTATCAATTTTATCAACATTTCTTTTCGATATCGATGTTATTTTTTTAAAAAACATCGATGCTACTTTTTCGATTTTTTAAATATCAAAATTTTCGTTTTGATATCCCATCACTATCCTACTTCCAGGATTTTTGTGAGATATAAGGCCAATGCTCTCTTTTCAGGTACATTTTCCTCATCCAAGAGAAGATCGTTGCGTCAAAAGTCTCTCATAGCCGCGATTATGTTTGAAAGAGCTGTTCTTGCATCGCTCTCTTGAAAAACGCTCAGGACTTCCATTGCTCTTTGAGAATGTTCCTTTTGTAACTGCTTCGTCATTTCTATTCCAGGTCCTTTTATAACCATGTCATAAACCTGCAAAAAAATAACAATTTTAGTTTTCTTCCTTCTTCTTTAATAGTGATTGCTTTGTTTATTCTTTATTTTAAACTGAATTGATTTACCTTGGCGTAATCTACATTTTGTACGGAGTCAAGGCCTTCGTTAATTTCATCTAAAATAGAAGGATCGTGTTCAATATGGAACATAACTGGCGCAGAGCACAAACTAAAAGGCATAGTTTGATCTTTACTGATGAATGGACCTAAATCCAAACAGGCCTGAAAATTTATTAGGATTAGACTACTTTGCATATTCTATTAAGGGTGCTGGAGCCAAGTTCTAATCTAAGAATCCCATTTCTTCATGTTACTTAATAAATATTAAAATTGAAATTATTTCCTTCTTTAGAATTAATTAATTTGTAATTAGAATTATGCACAATATTGAATTTTAAATGTTAGATTTTGAATTCTTTGTATTATGGAAACAGTGTCGAAATTAAATATTTTTCCTCTCTGTACGCAGTCTTATATTCGAAAAAAGATTAGTGCTACAGAGCGAAAAAATATTTATCTATAATTTTCGTTGTGTAAAATGAAGAATAGAATTTTGAGCTTAACACTTGGATCCAACGCCCACAGTTTTAATTTTAAAAAAATGAGTACTCACTTGCCAAGCTAGAGCCAAATGTTTTCCAAAGTTGTATCCCTGCTGTTGCATTTCCTCGTTGTGCCCAGCCAATTTTAAAGTTCCCTGACACGATTTTCCTAAAAGAGCACCAGCGCTCAATACATTTCGCAAGGTCCATTCATTAAGAGCATAATTCGTACGATTCGCGGGAGGAATTGAAGGCAACGCATTATTTTGACTGTCTCTGCGTCCAATAAATTCCGCTTCAGCTAAATCCCGAACTGCACTCGACATCAGTTCTACGAGCTAAACAAAATTACTTGATTAATTATAAAACTAATTATGAAGTGGAAATATAAATATTATAAATTTTTAGCTTACATCTTGATTTCTCAGTGCTGCAAGCTCTGCACAACTATTACCAAGTAAGTAATCACCACTTAATAAGGCGATTTTATTCCCAAAGGTCATGTCAATCATTTCGGCAGCTTCAGGATAAACGCCAGGTTGAATGTTCACTAGACCCTTGTGGACCAAATGGCTCGTACGTATCATCTCAGTAACTTCAGCTAGAGCACGTTGGCTACAATTTATTAATAGTAATAATTAGTAAAAAATATAAATATACACAATAGCGTAAAAATAAATCTTTATACTTTATAAAATTGTTTTATTAAAAAGAAAATTATGATATATTCGTAAATTTAGTTGAACAGTGAAAGTAAATCAAAAATCAAATTAGAAAATCGGAAGATAATGACATTTCCACCGCATTTGTGCATTGGGGACAAATAGACATTTAAACTCTGACTGATCTCTGATCTCACTTTGTCAACAGATACTTCTTTTTATCTTCGTCTAATATTCAAAGAGACCAGCACTCATAGAGACTTCCGTTTCATATCTCAAAAGACACACGTGTTTTAATGCTAATATTGATTTCCATTTCAGGAAAGTGGCACATAAGTTTAAATGGTAATGCTAAGCATTCTTATAATGCAGGCGACCAACCCAGGCATGTTTTATTTTTCAATATAAAACCTGAATGCAGGGTGTCAAAGATTTGTCTTCAGGATTTTTTAAGGATATTATGAAAGTGCTCATAATTTATTCTTATTTTTATTAGTTTTTAAAACTATTTTTTAAAATTAATTTTTCAGAAATTAAAAAAATATATATTGAAGTCCCTTAAAATCTCTTGGAATTCTGTAAAGTTTTTGAAATCACTATAAATCTCTTGATATCTTTTGAAATTTTTTTTAATTAAATAAAATTCCTTAACATCCATTCCACCTTCTGTAAATCTTTTAAAAGCTTTTACAATTTTTTAAAATCATTCAAAATGTCTTGAAGTCAATCAAATACCTCAAAATATCATGAAATCAAAATAACTCTTGAAACCCCTTAACATTGTTTGAACCTTTTGTAAATCTCTTAAAAGCTTTTGAAATCCTTTAAAATCTTTTTCTCTTCAAAAATTTCTTGAAATTCTTTAAAATCTTCGTGAAATCTTGCGAAATTTCTTGAAAATCCTTAAATTCTCTTGAAATCCTTTAAGTAATTTTAAATCTGTTAAAATCCCGGAAAACGTAAGGTATTTTTTTTTAAAATGGAAGCAGATTAATTCAAAAATTTATGTGGTAATATTGTATAGAAGTGTTTTAAATTTTGTAACGAATTTGAAATTTTAATTTACCTATGCAAAACACCTGCAGCTTTATCTTCTTCCATGTCATCAACATTCAAGTGACCAGCTGCTTTTGATATTAGGAGTACAATTAGTCCCCATGCCTGCATGTTGCGTCCATTATAAATTAAACTCCTGTCAATTAAAAAATGTGCTTAGATTTATTAATTCAAATCATCTCATTACCTGTTTAGAAAATCTTTGATATTGTACATTCTTCAAGCATGAAAAACTTTTTGTTTAAAATTATGAAGGGGCACAACAGTTTTATGATTGGATCAAAATTATAATTTGTCCAGGTCAAGAACCATAAGATTTTTCAGCAAAATTTTAATTTTTTTTTAAATTAACTATTTTATTGTATTTTAATTTTTGTTTACAATGGAGGGTCATTATATAGGATATATGTATATTTTAAGAAAAATTTTTTTTTTTTATTTCAGACACTATGAAGGCTGCAATCCTTACAGCAGTGGGAGACTTTTTTTTAAGACTCAAAGGATGCTTTGCATATCTTGTAGAATATCGAATATTTTTATTTGCAAAAATTACTTTGTAGTCATTATTTATGTACAAATATATCTGCAAATTTTTGAAACATTTGATACAATACTTTTTTTTAAGGGCGTTGGATCCAAGTGTTAAGCTCAAAATTCCATTCTCCATTTTACTCAACGAAAATTATAGATAAATATTTTTTCGCTCTGTAGCACTATTCTTTTTTCAAATATAAGACTGCGTACAGAGAGAAACAATATTTAGTTTCGATAATTTTTCCATAAAATGAAGAATTTAAAATCTGACTTTAAAATTCAATAGTTTAGTTTTACTTAAAAATTTAAATTGAATATTTTCTCGCTCTGTGTGCATAATTCTAGATACAAATTAATTAATTATACAGAAGGAAATAATTAAATTTTAATATTTGTTAAGTAAAGTGAAGAAATCAAATTTTTAGATTAGAATTTGTCTCCAACACCCTTAAATTTTAAAAAATCACCTTTTTTCCGACCAAACTAGTTGTGCCCCTTAATTCTCCAGAGCTTCCTATGGAAAATTTGTCAAGTAAATATTAATTATTAAATCATACAACTTACTTTGCAGTTTTCAACAGAGGATGATTGGAACCAACTAATTTCCTCAAATGAAGAGCAACATTGGCAATTTCATCGCTGAGAAGCCACCGTAAACTCATAAAAGACGTAGGGTACCCCACAATTTTTTCCGCTTCCGAAACAGCTCTATTCCAATCTGGTTTCTGTTTTGTTGCAACTTTAGTGCTGAATGTTCTGAGTAAATCAAATTGCACTCCTTTCTCACGTTCAAAATATTGCTTCCGTTGATCATCGCTGCACGATTGGTACTTGTTGCACAGCAAAGTCGACGCGGAACGAGTCCTTCTTAGAACCAACAAAAGGGAAGTATTTGGAGACATTTTATAAAAATTGTTAGATTTGTCGCTTAAAAAAGTAGCACTTTTTTTCTACTGAATACTTCACAGAGCATCGACACTAAATGTACAATTCTTGATCTTTAGGGAACTTTCTCTTTTGTCCTGGATTTTCAATGGCACTTGCCCACTTTCCAAATTTCCCGCTCCACCTCACTCGCAGTCGCTGAGCTAGATCGTTGATTCGCCAGATGACTGTCTGGCTTCCCCTGCCAAGTTTCACAAAAATCTTCTTCACTTTACGATGAAAGAGAAAGATAGATTCAAGCCGTCCGATGTCCGATTGAGGAAAGCGAAAGATTCTTTTTAATTCAACTAACCAGCTTGGGTTGCTAAACGCGTTTGGAATGCGGTTTACTAAGAGAGTTACGTCAATCGCGACAGCATTTTTTCTTTTGTAGTTTTTTCAACGACGACCTCGACATGTAAGAATGGCGTGAAAAATCCTGACACACGTGACAGCGCATGCTTATTAAACTTAATTGTGAATATCCATTATCCACAGTAACAATAGACACTTTAAAAGAAATTTCGTTGCTTGTCCTTTGTATTTATATAACAAACCCGCACATTTGGTAAAGTTTGGCACAAATAGTCTTGATTGTGATTCATCTATTCATATTCATATGCACTGGACTTTGCTGCAAAACTCACCACTGGACTAGACGAGTTGGTCTAAGACTGCACGGCCCTGCAAATGAAAAAAACGTATATGCAGTTTTTGCCAATAATAAATATTTTTTGCTAAAACTAGGTCACTTACCTCTGTTTTGTACAGACGGAGGTAACTGGCTTAGATTTAGCAAAAAATGTTTATTATTGCGAGCGTAAAGTTACGGAAACTAAATTGCTCTTATGGTAAAGTTCAAAATTCGATTTCCTCATTTTACTTTAAAAATATTATAATGAGATACTTTTCAAATATAAGTATGCGTACAGAGCAAAAGTGTATTTAGTTATAATACTTTTTTAGCGGAATGAAGAGATAAAATTTTAATGTTGGTCTTGCACCCTTAACTGTAGAAATCTTCTTCCACTGTAATTTTTTTTCTCATAATTTTGAAATTTAATACATCGAAAATTTATTAACGGATTTAGGTTTTTTTCTTGCTTTCTTGGAAAAAGTAATTTCTACAAGTTTTGTGTGTATATTTTGTTTGTATATCCGCAAATTTTCATATAAATTTACGAACCCATTTGCAAATTATTTAGATTTGAAAAAATAATGGGCTCTAATTTGTGATAATATTTCTATGCCAAGATTACCAATGTAATTAATGCAACGTTCACACTAATAATAATACAAATATCGTCACTCATTTTAGCAAATAAATAATAAATAAATAAACCGAGTTAATGAGTATATCATGAAAATTGTGTTCAAATTAATGACAATTAGAAATTATTTTTTCATTATGAAAGTTTATGGACGTTTGTGAAATTAGGATGTCCTAAAATTTTGATGAATATTGGAAGCCTCTTCTGAACGTATTTTTTTTATTGTTGTTGAAAAAACGCAACCGGTTTCAACTCAATTATTCAGTTCCCCTCAGGCCTGATGATGTAGGTGCTATTTTTGGCCATTGTTTACTGAAAAATGAAAAGTTCACGTTTATGAATTTATATTTTTTATTTTTGTAGAAATAAAAGGAAAAAAAGCGGATACCAGATAGCTGTTTTATAGAATATATAACATATTTAAATCATACAGTTCTAATAAATCATTGCCAATATTCTTGAACCCGTGACACAAGTTCAAACATTCGATTGAAATGATTGCATTATGTCGTTAAATTTTTTCTTACATTATCTTTGTAGATTTTTCCTTAGAATCTGTTCTCGATAATCTTGACCTTTTGGAATCATGCTATCATATTACTTTAATACCAATAATCTATAATGAAGTTAAATATTATTGGAAAGAAAATATAATGTCCATTGAAATTTTTAAATGGAAGTAATTAATTTCTTATTTAAATTGAAAACTGATTATTTAAGTTTTCATCTCCTCAAACTATTTTAAAGGGTATATATCTTAATCCATTCTTTATTTATTAATTATACTTTTGTCAGGTTTTCATTTTCAGTACCCCTTTAAACAGAAGTCTTGTGAATGAAAAATTTTATGAAGTACAATAGTCACTTATCACAGATACCTGCTTATTTAATTATTGTAGTTATCGCTATTTTATCAAAAAATTATCTTATGTTGCCTCTGTTTCGCTTGTTGATCTCATTTTGACTTTGGTGCACATCCTTCTTTCCTCAACTGTTTCGTCTGATCGTCCAATTTATCTAGATTCTTACTATTAGGTGGTTTATAATTGCTTACGTGATCAACTCGAATAGTTCTTCCCAAAATCTGAAAAGAAAGATTTATAATTTTATTGTAAGTTTAACTCTAGTTTGCTTTATAAAATCATACAATACAAGATCCTATTTTAAAGTCTATAAAATAGAAAATTATATAAAGGGAAAAGTTTATAACAGAAGTTAAACTTGGGTTATGCTAATACATTAGGTAAGAATCGGTAACAATGAATCGTCAAGTATTTATCCTTTTTTTACGGGAGAAATTACACAAAGTAAATTTCTGGGATCTACTCAAGGCTGGATTCGTTACGGTGAGTTCAAGTTTAAGTACGAGTTGTCGATCATAACAACCAATAGTCAATATTGATTATATTTTATTAAACTCAAACTCTAGAAGAACTCGATCTCATCGTCAAAAGTAATTTGTGTATTTTGGGTAGAATTCGTCCTGAAATTGGTTTCGTTTACGCATGATTATGCCTTTCTACCAGAGAATTAATGTATATGAAAAAATCTTGCCTTTATTCCATTAAAATTGTCAACCGCTAATATGGTACTTCTTTGATCTTCATAACATAGGAACCCGTAGCCCTTCTGTTTTCCTGTAAATTTGTCTCTAATCAAGTTTAGGTTGACAACTTCGCCATACCTGCGAATAAAATAACGATTAAGCTTAAAAGCATCAATAGGATTAAAAAATACTACTTAATCGACGAAAATTAAATTCTTACTTACTGTGAAAAGATTGCAATTATATCTCCTTCTGTTAAATCGAATGGAAGACCGCCAATAAAAATCCAAGCACTATCTTTGTATTGATCGTGCCAAGAGGTTTTCAATTTTCCTTCCAATTCCTGCTCACCAAGTTTTGCAATATTTTTTACATTTCTAAAGACAAAAATATATTAACAGTATAATTACTAATTGAATTTTGAGGTTTTGTTATGATTGACTTCATTTATATTTTGCAAGCGTGAACTCTACTTACGTTAAGGGATTCATTGTGTCCTCTATATTTAAAATGAAATTTAACGTAACGAAGTAAAACTTGGTTTTAAGAGTACATTTATTTAAAAATATTATGCATAATTGCACACAAGAGCCAAACTCCAAAAGTCCAAAACTGCCAAAACTTTAACAATTGACAACCAAAGTTAACATAGTATAAGGTATTATAGAGCAGCCTGCGCGCGCATTGTTTTGGTTTAATGCTAGAGATATTCTCCCATTGGTCAACATTTTTAGCGCGCAATTCAAAATCGAATTAATTTACATAATTACAACCAAACTGCCCAACCCTGTTGGGCAGTTTAGTTTAAAATGCAAAACAAAATAATAATGCATTAGAGAGAAAAGTTGTCAGTGTAGGACATCTTGTTTCCTTCTAGTCGAAGCTGATTAGTTGAGAGTTGAGATATGTATCTAGATCATCGACATATCGAAAGGGACAAACATACACTCCTTTGAAACTTCTCTCTCTGATGAATTATCACGCGCTTTCCTACAGCGTTCCGCAGTCCATTTCTATATGTCGATGATCTAGATTTGCTGATCCAAAATGGCCGAAATTGATCTCCACCGATCACCAGGGTTGGGTAAGTAAAATATCCTAGGTAAATTACATGGTTTTTTACAGTAATTAGTGCCGTCTCCCATATCGACAGAAAACGTAAAGCAGAAAGCAGAACATCATAAGAGTGAAAGAGATAGGTAGATTTCCTCTCTATTTCACTCTAATGATTTTCTGTTTTCTGCTATTATAGGACGGTACCTTTACTAGGTATTTTATGTCGAAAACACCAAATTCATATAGAGTGGGGGGAGGGGGTTCTACGAAAATACGTAATTTACCATAAGTAGAAAACCATGTATAATACGTGAAAAACTTCGAGTGACACGTCACTGCACAACCCTGCCAATCACCTTCGACTAGAAAGAGACAAACTTATAATTTTTCTCTCAAAATTATGTAAAACAAAAAATATCTCAAAAAAAATATATTTACTGAGTTATAAAACAGCCGAAAAGGATTTTAATTAAAATAAGTATCAGATAAATTAATTAATAAATATTTATTATGAGTAAATAATTAATTAGTTATATGTAATTATATTTTTAGATTCATAATCTATGAAAAATATGTCGTCAAATATTTAATGATTAATTTACCGTATTAAAAAAAATAATTTTCTGGACTTTAATAATTTGTTATTTTTTAAATGTCCTGATTGTAAAATTAAATCATTTTTTATTCGAGAAATTTTAAAACGCGGAAAATTTTAATTGGAAATTTAAATCCATGATAGAGAGAAATCTCAATAATTAAAATTTACAATATTTTAATAGTTATTATTTATTCCTATAATTATTTCCCTATTATTTCTGCATGATTGTGAGAAAATGATAGAAAAAAATTATAGATAAATCGTTATAGAAAAAAATAATAGGAGTTATATGTATAAAAAAATTATAGGAAATTATATTTTATTCCCATACTTTTCTCGCGATTTTACGCCAAAATCAAAATTATAATAATTGTTTATTTCATTATTTGTATAATCTTGGATCAATAATATGCTGTACATTATTTTTAGGTTTTTATTTTATTTCGTTTTATTGTTATAATACAATTTGATTGCTGTGTAAAATTTTGCAAAATATACTAAAAATATCTATGCTTAGACATTATCAGGGCATAAAAACGCAGAAACGTCTCACAATAGGACATAATATTGAATCTATTGTGAATTTCTGACTATCTTTATTATTACATCCATTTAAAAGATATAATTTATGAAAATATCGATAGGGTAGCAGAGAGTGGATTAGGAGAAGAATTCTAAGCCTTCTTATCATATAGTTAATACTAATAAAACTCAGTACTTTTTACAAGTTACGAAGAATAACAAGTTCTAATATAATAATTTGAGCCCCGTTTTTGAACCGGAGTCAATTGTAAATGGTGGCAATTATATTTCTAGTCCTTCTGCTCGTTCTCTTTTAACAAAAAAAAAAAAAAAAAAAAAAAAACAAAAAAAAAACAAGTGGCTATATATGTATTCGATGATATGATTTTCTGTAGATATTACATACTGCGATTAAAGCTAAGACTTACTTTGTCTTTTATACTTTCATTTTGTATGTGTTATGAATATAATTTAAAATTTTTGTCGTGCACAAAATCATATAACACGAGTTGCATTTATAAACGTTGAAATTTTCTCCCTTAAAAAATGTGTGTGAAAATTAAACGGTTTATTAAAAGCAGCACCATGTATCGATCCTGCAAACTGATCAAAGATCCACCTTTCAGCCTCTGATTGTAATATATTAGAATAATGTATAAAGATAAATATAATTAATTAATAACAAAAAATAAGTAAAAAAAATTAGATTTAATAAAAGTGGAAAATAGGTGCAAATTTGTAACTCTTGATTGTAAATTGCAAGTTTCATTATAACAGCAGTTTGTTCATATCTATAATATTGTATTTATCACCTCATGAATTAAGGACTATATGTATTTAATAATTTTCTTACAATCTAAAAAGGCTCTTTAATAGATTAAATTAAATTAATTACTGCTGTTATAATTTAATTTGCCACTCACATTCACGAGCTATAAATTTTTACCCTATGCTTTCCTCACTTGCTAAGTTCCATTAATGAAAACATTATGTTGCTATTTTCGTTTTTACATTTTTCTAACAGAAAATCCAGCCTCATTGGTTGGATTGACATATTGCAGATTATTTTATTCTCTGAGCGATCCATGGGGCTGGTTAAAAGAAAACACTTTCCTCATATATTAATTAAGGAATGTAAAAAGTACTAGAACCGTAAACGTTTGCCTAGAAAACTTGGTATTGTATCACTGGGATGAACTCTTCAACTTTTTTTCACACATGACACAACTTAAAAAAAAAAAAAAAAGGTGTCATGCACTGGTTACTCTGCATATAATTTAATCGAGAAGTTAAAGGCAATTTTCACAACAGATATATCTGTGCGTGTTTTTTGTGAAATCAAATGTCATTTTTATCTTTAATAGCGCAAAGTTCTAAGGCTCGAGATTCTACATCTGAAGTAATTATAAAAGTCTCATTATTCTTGTACGGCAATGCAATCTTCTTTGCAAAAAAAGAAATTCTGATGAAGCAAATCAGAATGATATCGAGCATTGGACGACATTATTCTAAATAAAACGGAAGCTCAATCCGTTATATTCCTATTATAAACAATACTATTAATCTACAATGGTGAAACATGATTATATTACGCATATTACAAAGAAGTAGCAATAGCCTTGCAGTGTAAACGATATAAAAATATGTAAAAACAGTTTGTACAAAAAAAGAAAAAAAAAAACGAGAGAAAAGGTGATGTATAAAAACATTTGATAATGTATGTAGTCAGCGTATTTACAATTTTTCAGCAAGTAGCATTATTCTTTTCCAATTACTTACTCCAGACATGTTAAAAAGTATACCTTTAGTTTTATTACCTTTAGATATTTTCTTAACTCTTCGAGGACAACGTGGGGTGTATTGACCACCCCAACGCAACAAAAAACGCTTTCAGTATCACATAAGCCCCTGCTACTAAATTCATGAAGGACAATAAATTATTTGTTATTTTATAAACAAATTTTATTAACAATTGTCCATATCAGGTATTTATGATGAAATAAATAAAGTTTCTTTTACTGAATCCGACAAAAATTACAGAAAAATGTCACTAACTGATAAGATTTGGTCATTCAATAACAGTTGATGCTTGTTTAAACATAATTAATTAACAAATGTACAGTTTGGCTATTTTTAGAGGTAGAAATTTGGTTTTTGCAACGTAATGAACATCATCACCTTGAAAAACTCAAGTTTCTACCTCTAAAAATAGCCAAACAGTGAATTTGTTAATTAAATCTGATAAACAATTAACATTTCTCTATAATTGTTCACCGATTCAGTAGTAAAAACATTATTTATTAAATAAATATTCATAATTGATATGATAAATGAGTC
>UCOH01006148.1:84321-97159 GCA_900474275.1 Synergus japonicus
AAATTACAGAAAAATGTCACTAACTGATAAGATTTGGTCATTCAATAACAGTTGATGCTTGTTTAAACATAATTAATTAACAAATGTACAGTTTGGCTATTTTTAGAGGTAGAAATTTGGTTTTTGCAACGTAATGAACATCATCACCTTGAAAAACTCAAGTTTCTACCTCTAAAAATAGCCAAACAGTGCATTTGTTAATTAATTATGTTTAAACAAGCATCAATTGTTATTGAATGACCTAATCTTATCAGTTAGTGACATTTTTCTGTAATTTTTGTCGGATTCAGTAGAAGAAACTTTATTTATTTCATCATAAATACCTTATATGGACAATTGTTAATAAAATTTGTTTATAAAATAACAAATTATTTATTTTCTTTCATAAATTTAGTTAAAAAACGGTTTCTGATAATAAATGATTCAAATTTCGTGCGAATCAATTGACGAATCACTGTCAATCTCCATGAATCCATTTTCAGTCACTTATTTGTTTATAACAAAGTCAATAAATTTTTAAACAATTGCTAAGCTATTGGAAAACTTTACTGGATAGTTGCTTCACTGATTCTAAGTATCACTGGGATTGAATCTCAATATTTCTTGAAAGCCACGTTTGTCCTCGAAGGGTAAAAATTGCGAATCTTTTGTTTTTTCTTCTTTTTATCGGTACTTTTTTACTCTTACTTCCTGTTTTAAAAAAATCCCGAAAAAAATATAATGTGAAGTTAAAAGAATTCAGGAGAATTCCAAAGAACTCAAGGTGGGTTCAAAAGGACTCAAGGTGAACTCAAAAGAATTCAAAGGAATTTAACAGAATTCAAAAACCGGTATACTTCTAAGTTCAAAAACGGTTAACAGCACATGATAATCACCACAAGAGCAAATTTAATTTCCCCAACTTGAATGCAGTTCTCTGCTTTGGACATGTCTGTAAGTTCGTTTTGAATTGGTCAAGTACGTATAATAGAAATCTCACTCCCGTTCTATGCGCATAGACACCCTCTTAAAAGGACTACTAGATTTATGCACGCATTAAATGCTGGGCACACATCATTAAATAGAATATTACACAATATCTTCTAAATCGTCAACGTTGAATATTCCTAGGATGAATGATCTCTCCTTACATGGACTATTTACAACCTTAATATCGAAGTAACAAGATTTATTGGTTATTGTCACGTCGGTTCTTCACTTGGCAAGTGGAAGGCCACCAATAATATTGAGCTGAATTTTGAGATTACAATAAATCGATCGGTATGAAAAATAATATAGCTAATACTTCTTTAGCTTAAACTTTCTTAATACCTGGCTTACTTTAATTAGAGAGGCACAGTCATTAATGCATACGTAGCAAAGTCTCTAAACCAATCTTTAACATACCCATATATAACAATGTGTATGTTAAAGAGTTGTGCGTGAGCTTCCTTCCCGACCTGCTTGTCGAAACTCTTTCGGAAGCTGGGCAGTACTTTATCTGCTAACTCTCTTCATTTCGCAGAGTTAATCACAGATCTATGAATCGTTAAGACTATACGTTCGTGTAAACTATATAGTGAAAGAACGTTGAACATCTCATATGTAAATTGCTTCTGAGCCTTTATTGCTTTGGTGTCCTCCAGTGGTGCCGTATGCGTTTGGAGAAGCCATACACTCGGACCAGTCACTGTTTGATCGAGGTGAACTGGAGGACCAATGACCAGGACTATCTGGCGAAGGCGTAGGGAAGCTTTCAGGCGCTTGCATAAGATGCTGAGGCGTCACATCCGGTCCCGAGTGATGGGAAGGAGGCGTCAAGTACTGGTAGTACTGTTGCGTTTGCTGCTGCTGCTGTTGTTGTTGTTGTTGTTGAGTATTTTGTTGTTGTTGAATTTGCTGTTGCGTTTGTTGCATTTGCTGTTGTTGTTGCTGCTGTTGTTGCTGCTGCTGTTGCTGATTGGACGGATAAGGCAGATTTTCGAAGTCAAACCCCACCGGATGCATTCCACCATGTTTCTGATGTGTAGCCTGTCTCATGGCAGCAATATGTGTGGGTGATGTCGGGAGCGAAGGTCTGTTTTTCGCTGGTGAGGGCGATCCCATGTAGCTCGCTTGGGGCGATAGAGTCATGTTTGACTGAACTGAGTGCGGAGGGGATTGGTTACTGTAGGGTGGCGAAAGGGTATTGACGATTCCCTGAGTTTGCCGCTGATGAGGTGCTAATAGTTGATCGTGAAAATTAGGCAAACCGTAGTTGGTCGTGAATGTATCCAAGGCTAATTGCTGGAAACCCTGCATTGGCTGACTCTTTATGCAGTCCTCGTAGGGAGGAGGCTGCTTTGCTGTTGCCGTGTGAGTCACTAAGGGTAGAGCGTTGCTGTAAAGACTGGCGCTGTCGTACGGACTCGGCAAATTACCCTCGGCTCCCTCCGCTCCCTGAGGGATTTCTTGGTTTGGGGGCTGCGCTCCACGTTTCGCAGGTTGCTTTTTTACCGAAGGTTTTCGTCTCACGGACACAACTGTACCTTCGGAGTCAGGACTGCTGGGATTCCCAGAACCAGGCTTCGGACGTTTCTTTGATTTGTTTTGTTTCGGTGCTGAACCAATCACTGTTGGGTGGGTGATGATTTGATGGTGATTGGGAGAGCCCATGAGAGGGCCGTTAGGTATAACAGGAATAATTTGCGGCGATCTTGGCAAATGTTCATCCAGCAACCTTACTATGTCATGATGAAGTCTTTCACTTGCGACATCTCTGGGTAATCGATCCATGTGATCTGTGATTTCTCTGTTTGCAGACCATTCCAGTAAAGCTTTACAAGCTTCGTAGCTACCTTCCCTTGCAGCGAGGAAGAGCGGAGTTTCATCCTTGTCATCTTGTGCATCTCTGTTTGCACTGTGTAATAAAAGTTTGTTCACGGCATCTTCGTTATTAACCGCTGATGCCCAGTGAAGCGCTGTTTTGCCGCTATTGTCTGCAGCGTTTATATCAGCATCGGCATTTATCAGGTCTTCGACCATGCCTTCGGTAGCAAGGCGAGCTGCTAGTATCAATGGAGTAGTTCCATCGTGCATTCTGGCATTAAGATTCGTGGCTCTGTTACGAAGAAGAATTTGGAAAACTCCCATTGCATCTGCCGCAACAGCAGAATGAAGCGGAGTTCTGCCAGTGTTATCTTGTGAATTAGCATCAGCGCCAGCATCTAAGAGCCGCTTCGCAGCATCAGCTCTGGCGTACCTGGCTGCAAGGTGAAGAGATGTTTCACCACTTTTATCAGTGGTGGCATTGAGGTCCGCTCCTTGAGCCACAAGGTCTGCTATGACAGCTGCTGTTCCATCACTTTCATCCTCTTCTTCACCAGTGTCGAGTCCACCGCCACGAACTGCAGCCACCATCAGAGGAGTCATTCCACAGGGACCTCTGGCATCAATATCTTGACCATGTTCTAAACTTGGCGGTGTAAGGACTCCAGCATCTTGTCTACGAATTTCCGCTGCGTCCAAGTGCTGCTGAGTCCACATTCTGGGTTCTGTTTCCTCGTAATCAGTGATTGCTGTATGATCACTAGCATAACCGGGTTCAATGGCTCGCATTCGTTTTGATGGTGGTAAGTCTGACTCGTCATCGGACCATTGTTGCACTCTACCATTACCAACATCTATATCCATACAGTTTATCGAAGGTTGTTTGTTCAAGTTACGCATCTCCTGTCCATCTGGACCTCGTCTTCGTGACCGGCGACGCTGTCCACTCCCAGTACTCGTCCTTAAGAAACCTTCTGGAAACCAGGTAACTCCAACTGCTCGATTCCTTTGCGCCGTAACCAACACACCCACCAGCATACCACCCAAAATTACAATCACGGCTCCGATAAGTACATATTTGTAACTTGTCGGAGAATCGGGATAATCAGGACCGTTCGTTCCTGAAACACCACGAACTTCTTCAATGGGGTAATTCTTCGGAAGCGAGTGTTTGGCAGCAGTAGCTGCTAAATATTCAGCTGCCTCGTTTGCAGACGGGAAACAAACTGCCCCTGGTGTTTTGGTACACTTTCGATTATCTATCTCCAAAATAACTACAATCCCGATATGTTTATCAGTATAACTGGTTGTTGGTCTACCAATATTGGGCTCGCGATCTCTTTTCCACGGATAGATCATGTCGTTTCCAAGTTCGTCTTGCTTCACTCTCAAGGTAGTTCTTAGTTCGTGACCGATGTCCCTTAAAAAGGCAATTACATTTGCCAGGAAGCTTTGCATATCCATTCTCACGACCACAGAAATTGCTCCTTCAGCGAGCGAGGGCGATGTATCATCACAGTCCAAACCATCCCAATTGCATTCAGCGTTATTGCATCCATAATCACAATATCCGTTAGCATAATGTTTCCGGCAGTAGGCATCATAAACAGAGCTGCAACATATATAATATATATTTAAAAAGGATCATTTATTTCAGTATTTCAATTATTTTCTAAAAATCTATAATTAAGTGCTTCATAAATAAAATTACGTAAAAATATATTTAAAAAAAAAAGAAAAAAATGCTCACCCGCAAGGTTCTAGTTTTTTCTCACAATCTCGACCATCAAAAAGGCACTGGGCATTGTTGCAGACTTCGTCACATACGCCATTCATGAATACATCCCAGCAATTTATTGGCGCTGTGCAATTTCTCCATGGATTGATTCCCAGCGAACAATCGTTTCCATCAAAGTTGCAAGCGTACTTATTGCATTCTTCATCGCAGTGATGATTCCCAGACTTTTCCTCGCAACGATTTTCCATGCATTTCTTTGTCTCGCGTTCCAAATCAAGATCGTAGGCATTCATTGTCTTTGGTCCATTTGCATTATTCGCTCTTCCAAATACGCCACCACTATAATTAGGATCATAGACCTCACAGTTTTTGCCGGTCCATTTTGGTGGACAATGACATGCATAGTCTCCAATAAGATCTGCACAAATTGCATCTGATTGTTGGCAAGGATTACTGGCGCACTCATCTCTAGAATCAATCTCACAGTGTGTTCCGGTTGATCCAGGAGGACAGTGGCATTTATAGCCTACTTCAGTTTCCGCAACTCTGCAAGAACCTCCATTAAGACAGGGTTCAGTGTCACAGTATGAACCAGCAAATTCACAGTTGTGTCCGTAGTAATCTCGCGGGCAGAGACAAACATGTCCGGCTTGTTTGGCAGTACAGACGCCACCATTTTGACAAGGTGAACTGTCACAGAAGTTCACCTTGACCTCGCAGTGACGACCCATGTAACCAGGTTTGCAGTTGCAGTGGTAATTATTAATTAATTGAACACAGTCTTGTGTACCAGGTGATACACAAGGATTAGAAAGACATTCATTGATATCACCCTCACATCTTGGTCCAACAAATCCAGCTGGACATTTACAATCAAAGCCTCCAACCTTGTCAGTACATGTTCCATTGTTGTGACAAGCACCGACAACGCAATCGTCTACATTGATATCACAGATCATTCCTAAAGTTCCCGGCGGACATGAACAGCTATAACCGTGGATGAGATCATGACACGTTCCTCCGTTTTGACAAGGATTGGGTCTACAATCGTCGATGTTCAATTCACAATTTTGACCTTGGAATCCTTCAGTGCATATGCATTGATAAGACCCTATTGAATCTTTGCAAACCGCGCCATTCTGACAAGGCGCAGATTCACACTCATCGATTTCTTCTTGACAGTAGGAACCAGTGTAACCTTCCATGCAGTGGCACCGATGGCTGTTGCCGATATTCTCGCAAGTGCCATTATTACACAAATTACTTTCTGGTACTCTTTTCCTGGTAGCCGCGTCTTTACAGGAGACCATTTCCACATCGCAAACTTTTCCGGTCCATCCAGGCGAACAGTTGCAATGATACTTGTTCTTGTGTTGTACGCACGTAGCTTGATTTTCGCAAGGATTATCGATACACCAATCAATATACTCATCGCAACGCTGACCAGTATAACCGTAAGGACAGTGACAGGTGTAATGTGTCACATGATCATGACAAGTAGCTGCGTTTAAACAAGGCGAACTGTCACATTCGTTAATCCTGTACTGACAGTTAGATCCTGTATAACCAGGTTGGCATACGCAAGTATAGTTATTAATTCCATCAATACATTTTCCGCCATTCATGCAACTACTGTCTGTGCAGTCCTCATCGTTAGTTTGACAATTGATACCAGAAAAGCCTAGCTGACATTGACATGTGTATGAGTTCACATATTCTTTGCAAATTGCTCCGTTTTGGCAGGGTGCTGACAGACATTCGTCGACATCCACCTCACAGTGTTTTCCACTGAATCCATCCACACACAGACACGTGTAATCTCCGATTCCATCCAAACAGGTTCCACCGTTTTGACAAGGGACTGTAATCAAATAAAAAACAATTAGAATCGAATTTACTATGTCTGCCAAATAAAAGTGTTGTCTCATATTCAGTTTTTTCTCATAATACTTACATGGAGCGCAATCATCGGTATTTATAATGCAATCACGTCCCTCATATCCCTTGGCACAAACACAATGGTAAGAGCCATTTGTATTTCTGCACGTTGCACCATTTCTACAAGGAGAAGTCATAACACACTCGTTCACATCTTCATCGCAGAGTCTTCCAGTGTAACCAATAGTGCACGTGCATGCAAAGTCCAAAAAGTTCGATGATGGGGAACATTTAGCACCATGAAGACACCTGGTTATAAAATTAATCTTTAGTATTCAGACATTTTATGTATATTTTCTTAAATTGTAACATTTTATAAAGCCTGCAGTTAGTTCAGCTCAGGCTGAAATCTCATTTTGCCAATACCCTTATATACTCAGGACAATACTCTGGACTTGACGCCTTCATCGGGTTTGTTGGTTGGTTGATCTTTTGAAATTTAAAATCACTTCACAACATTTAACATTCGTAAAAATCTTTCAAATTTACAACTTTTGAAAAGATGTCTTAAAATTCATTGAAATTTCTTGAAATTCCTAGAAATGTCTTAAAATTCTACGAAATCCCTTCAAATTTATTAATAATTCATGAGAGCCCTTCAATTTTCACTAATCTTTTCGAAATTCCTCCAAATCCTTTGAAATACTTTAAATTCCAAGAAAAACTTCAAAATCTTTTAAAATTCCTAAAAATTTCTTAAAATTTTCTGTAATTCTTCAAAATTCTATCAAACATTTTCAGAATCTCGTGAAATATTTTTAAATTCCTCGAACAATTTTAAAATCTCTTAAAATGTACACAAATTTTTTTAAATTATTGTAAACCTATTAAAATTCTTTAAATTTCGCTGAAATCTTTTGAAGTTCTTAAAAACATCTTTAAATATCTTAAAATTCCACTATATAATATTTAAAATTCGATGAAATCCTTTAAAATTATTTTACAAAATCGTTTACAAATCATAAAAATCTTGTGAAATTCTTTAAAATTCCCTAAAGTGCATTAAAATCTCTAAAAAAAAAAAACTCTTGAAATAAAAAATCTCACAAAATCTTTTAAAAATCAAAAATGACTTGAAAATTTTTTTAATTCTATGAGGATTATGTTTAAATTCCTTAAAAGCATTTTTAAAATGTCAAAATTTTTACAATTTTGACGAGTTTCTTAAAATCCTTCAGAATTTCACGAGAAACTTTAAAATCCCTTAAAATGGGTAAAGATTTTTTTTAATTCTTGAAAGCCTCTTGAAATTCCTTAAACTTCTACAAAATCTTTTATAAATCATAAAAATTTGGTAAAATCTTTTTAAATTCCACAAGGAAAATCTAAATTCTTTAAAATTATTTATAATCCTTCGAAATTTTTTGATAGTTTCTAAAATTTGTTAAATAAATTATAAAATTTATATACGTAATACGTGAAAAATAACATAGTTAATATAAATGTCAATTTATATTTTCCCTGACATTTCCCTGACATGTGGCCACCACCCAGATGACATTGGGTATGGCTGGGGTGGGTGGAGTGATCCGCGTTAGATCATCACATTTAGGCGATTGTGTCTAGAGAATTGTCTCAGAATATCTCACAAGATCGGCCGGTATCCCAAGCCGCGTGCCCCTTGATCAGAGTTTCGGTTACCGAAGTAAGTACATAGAAAATTTTTCCATTGGTACCGGCTCAGGAATCAAATCCGAGACCCGAACTCGGTAGCCTTGAGTCTTACCACCTGAGCTACCACAGCTCTTACATGAAGCCCGTAAGTATTTTGAAAAAAGAGAAAAAAAACTCACTTGTTAGGTGAACAAGGATCGAGCTTATCTTCGCAATTCCTGCCTGTGTTTGGTAGTTCGCAAACGCACTTGTAGTCGTTGACCAGGTCGATGCAAGACCCTCCGCTTTGACAAGGATTATTGGCGCAATCATCGATGTTAGTTTCACAGTTGGTTCCAGCATATCCGGGCAAGCACTGACAACTGTAGCCGTCAAGATGATCGTTACATATGCCACCGTGCTGACAAGGATTTGAACCGCACTCGTCGATATCAGCTTCGCATCTTTTACCACCGTACCCAGGTAAACAATGACAAATAAACTGATTGACGCCATCCTCACAAGTTCCACCGTGAACACAGGGATTACTAGCGCATTCGTCCACATCGCTTAAACATCGAGCATCGTAGTAGCCTCTAGGACATTCACATCTAAACCCATTGATGAGATCAATACAACGTCCACCATTAGCACATGGGTTACTTGCACACTCGTTTATGTCTGTTTCGCAATGCTGTCCAGTAAATCCAGGTTCGCAGTCACAAGAATACCTGTAAAAAAGCGAAAGATTTTAATTTTAGGGGAACTTGACTGACTGAATCCTAAAGTCTAAAGACAAAAACATTTCTTTGTGAAGCTTTCGACTTACCGGTTGATCCCGTCTATACAGCGTGCACCATTTCTACAAGGATTACTGTAACATTCGTTGACATTGACCTCGCAGTTGAAACCGGATGTGCCAGGTCGGCAAATGCACTGATATCCATTGATGCGGTCTTCACATTGTCCACCAAACTGACAAGGATTGCTTTCACATTCGTCGATCTGAGTTTGGCAAAGATTTCCCGTAAAACCAGGAAAGCAGCTGCAAGTAAAAGAATTCTCGCCATCGATACAAGTTCCACTATGGCAGGGATTGGATTGGCAATCGTTGATATTTGTTTCACAGGAAGCTCCTGTAAATCCTGGAGGACATTCACAAGTGTATTTAGCAATGGAATCCTGACAAGTTCCTCCGTTTCTGCATGGCGAAGAAGCACAGTCGTCAATGTTAATCTGACAGTGAGTGCCCTTGAAGCCATCAGCACAAGTACATTTGAATCCGTTTATCATATCAGTGCATACTCCATTGTTTAGGCAGGGATTTGTTGCACACTCGTCGATGTCGATCTCACATTGGGTTCCTGTAAAACCTGTAAACAAAGTGCAGATTGCATTTATTAGTGTTCTTTTCTAAATTCAATCAGTTCCAAAGCGCTCAAGGAACATTGATAACTAGTACAACTACCAATTGTTCAGATTTTTGAAAACAATGGCACATGAGAAGGGTTTTTTTATCAGTGAATAAATTGTGTAATTCAAACGGTATAATCTTATAGGAATAAATAAATCGGATTTGCTTTCACCTTGTTCCCGAAGTATATACGAACCATACACACCACAGACCACACCCAGGTCAGCGATTCAAGCCGCCACTAAAGTTTTTACATTCAGAAAGTTCCCGAGATTCTGATGTATTATCTCTTGGTCGATATTTTTCTCTCGAGCTTATTTCTACTACTCACAACCCTCAGTATCCTATGTATTTTCGATTTATTGCAAACATTTAGGTATCTGACTGATTCAGATTTGGAAAGAGGAGCAACTAAAATTGAAAAAAACAGTATCTATGAGATCGATAGCTGCCTTATATAAACATATTGATAAAACAGCACAGATCGTTTCGCGCGAGATTTACCGCGAAGAAGCTTTTGCAGTAATTGGTTGAGGCGTGGCATTCCAAGTGTGTAACCGACATTAGCGCGATCTCCCACGCGAGTAGACATACAGATTTATTGGTATTTGAATTCAAATAGAACACACGTACAGATATAATATATTGACATACGTCAAGATAATAACCGGATGAATATCAAACCATATAAACTGAAAATTAATCAGATTCCTTGTTTGAAAAAACCGAGAGTTCTCCACAATTCGTGTTCGGCGTAGCAAAACGCTTTTTCATTTCTGTATTATTCAAATGAAATAAATATATTTACATATAAAACAAGCGGCAGGGATTCAAACCAATTTTATGCTAAAAATAGGTCCATCAAAATCCTGTTTCTTGTTAAGTAATACTTGAGTGGTCAGTTATAGTTATCGTTATGTGACTAGAGTATAAACGCAAGCTTTATTAAACGACAATTTGTATGACTGAAATAAAAGTTTTTTACATTATGATACTTTGATCTCATCAATTATGAAGTTTTTTTTTCAAACGACTCTACTTTCCAAAAGCAGACAGTCAAAAATCATTGCAGATTGTTTGCTCCTTTCGCCATAATGGTCTCAGCTCTCAGGTACCTGTCCTCAGTCTCGTAAGTGGAGCGTGGATGCAAATATAATGCCGATCTAATGGCGCCATTCCCTGAGAACGAGCCGTTACTCACTACGGCGGCTCTTGCAAGAGAACGTGGGTGTGGTCCGAGATATCCAAAGTACTCTTTCTCTTGTACCTTTTCTCTTTCTCGAGACTTTTAGAGTACGAATGCAGTCGCTTTTGCTTCGTAACCTCCATACGAGCCTGGGGAATGCTTTAAACCAGTCTCCTGCTCTTTCATATAGTAACGGTTTAAAACACTATATGTCAGTACATGTTCAACAATTTTAAATCACACCACTGACTACTAGACTTCTAGATTTTTTAAATACCCTCTGAATAGGTATTATTAATTAATATTCTCGATTTTATACAATAGCCCCAGTGAGAAGATAGATACGGCCCAACACTGGCCCAGCATCGGCTGCCAATATCGAAAGGTGCCAATTCCGTTGCGGGAATGATAAATCCGGTTGGCACTTGGCAACCAATTCTGGTCCAGACTCCAGCCGCCATTAAGTTTCCGCCACTGACACTTGACCCAGTATTATGACGTTCATTGGCCAAACTCTGGTTTTTAGACTTGTGGAGTTGGATATTTACAGTACAACTAAAAGTGATAATCAGCTTCGTATAGGGCCGATACTGGTCCAAGTTCCAGCTGAAGGTCAGTAAATTTTAAAAGCCGATAAAGGTCGCTGTTGTCAGCCAAGAACTTTGCCGCTTGAACGCGGAGACTGGTCCAATAACAATAGCTGACTTTTGGCTGGTGAGATTGGACCAATATTGTGCCAATTGGAATTTTAGTATCGGCAATTCGCGCTTAAATTTTCCTGACTTTCAGACAAATTTCCGTAAGAAAAAAAAATTCCCGCAGAATATCACTTTAAATATTTTGAAATTCAATGAAATCTTTTAAAAATATAAAAATCTCTTAAATTATTATAGAATTCCACGACAAACTTTAAAATCACTTAAAGTTCGTAAAAATTTCTAAAATTCACAACCTTGGAAGTATCTAAAAATTCCACAAAATCCTTTCACGTTTCTTAATATTGTATAAAATCTCTTAAAGTTTCACTAATTCTTTTAAAATACCTCAAAATCATTTCAAATCCTAGAAATTCCTCAAAAAACTTCAAAATCATTTACAATTCCTAAAAATCCTACAAAATTCCACGAAAAACTTTCAATATTCTATTAAAATACGTCCAAAGCTCTTAAAATTAATGGAAATTTATTGAAATCCCTTAAAATTCGCTAAAATCTTTTAAAATTCCTTAAATTTTCACTACAATAATTGAAATCCTATAAAATCTTTTAAAATTTCACAAAATCTTTTACAATTCATAAAAATTTTATGAAATCTTCTAGAATTTAATAATATTTTTAGTTCCACGAGAATATTTAAAATCTCTTTAAATCTCTTAAAATTTCGAGTAATCCTTTAAAATTATTTAAAAACTCTTTAAATCATTAAAAACCCAGAGAATCTCATATAATATTTGAAAATTCTTTATAATACTTCGACATCCTTGGAAAGCTTCTAAAATCTATTAAATAAACTATAAAAGCTAAAGTTTACATTTATATATATTGTTAAAACTATAAATACGAGAAAAATAGCATAGTTAGCATAAATGTCAATTTCTATTTTCCCTGGCAGCTGATCGCATTTTCCTGACAAATTTTTTTTCCTCCGACCAATCAGGATGTCTACTACATATTTTTCGACCACCAAATTTCCGGTTTTCCCGGTTGGAATTTTAATTTATTTATTTACTTGTTATTTATTTTATTATTTTTTAATTTATAGTTGCCTTTTTGTAATTATTGAAAAAAAAAATAATTTAAAAAAATTTTGTCCAACACCCGCGATGGAAATGCGACTTCGGAGGCTCGTCTCGAGAGGGAGAAGTTGTCGATTTCTCAACTGATGACGTCACAGTGGTAGAAGTGAGTACTTTTCCCACTAGTGGGAAAAGTAAGTGAGAGAAGTGTGGTTCGCGTGGTTGAAGTGTTGTGGGCAGTCGATGCAGTAGATCCCTACAGTGGTGCCATCAGACGTTAACTAAAGGAATGTCCTACATACGTCGACGTCAAGACGCTATAGTACCTTATATTACAGATACTCACATTTATTTTTAAAAATTGGTTGTGTTCACAAATAAAAAATTCGTTTTAACTCAAGATTTGAAATCTTGAAAATTAAGAGATTTATAATGTAATACATGCAT